>PVJH01016031.1:0-51628 GCA_004026705.1 Nesogale talazaci | reverse complement strand
CCTCCACCTCCTCCACCTCCACCTCCACCTCCACCTCCACCTCCACCTTCACCTCCACCACCTCTACCACCTCCTCCTCCACCTCTACCGCCAGGAAAACCTCACCTGCTGCCCAGGACTCTTCTCTTCAGATCCTGACCCTTCGCTCTCAGTGGGGGCTGTGAATACTGGAAGTGATGGGGCGGGAGTGGGGCGGGTGTGAGCCGGCAGAGGAGAGCACCTGTCACGCGCGAGAGCACCTGTCACGCCCCCACGCCAGCCCTGGCCCTAACGCCCACCACTCACCACTTTCCCCAGCACCCTCCTCTGAGCTGCGAATACTGCCTTCTCCATCCTCAATCAGCTCATCCCGCTCGCTCTGGGGCAGAGAGGGGAGGGTTCGACCCCAAGGTCTTCATCCTCAGGGGCTCCTCTCCCCAAGACCCCCTGTGACACCCCCCTACCAGGCTCCGGGTGGGGGACTCCGAGGTGCTGCTGAAACTGGACCGGTTCATCAGTGCCAAGGAGGTGCCATAACGCAGCGTCTCGTAGACGGGGTCCACCTTCCCGCCGGCCCCTGTGGAAGAGCCATCCACAAGGCCAGGCTCAGCTGTCAGGCCTGCTCTGTGCCCAGACCCTGTATCTCCATCCCCCGGAGCTCGGGCCTGGGATGTCCTGAAGGCCTGCACTGCCCAGCCATCCCTAGAGCGCCCTTGCCGATGGCCCCCTCACAGGCAGGTCCCCATTTCAGTGGCGGCTCCCTGGTTCAGAGGCCTCAGCAGCTTCGCTTTGCCTTCCTCTCCCACGCAGACCCTTTATCATCTCAGCCTACCCCAGAAGAGGGAAGGGTTGAGTCTTCCCATCTTTCTCTTTCTCTCTCTCCACTGCCATCAGCCTAGACCAAACTCTCCTGGCACTGTCTCCTGCCAGTGACCTGCCTGCCAGAGACTCTCCCTGCTCCCTGCCCTTCACCCAGTCCACCCGGCAACCCGGCCACTCTAACAAAGACACACATATCACCCTTAGAACAAAGTCTAAAAAGGAACCCTTAGAATGAGTCCCGAGGCTTGGGCTGAGCCCTGGTGGCATAGTGGTTGTGCGCGGGACTGCGGCCCCCTGGGATGGAGGTTCAATTCCAGCTCCACAGTAGCAAAGACTGGGCCTCCTACTCCCACCACCAGAGGGCAGTGATACCCAAAAAAAAACAAAAAAAACTGAGGCTTTGCACCCAGCATCCTTTCACTCTCTCCCTTGCCTCCCCCACACCACCCGCTCCAGTCCCGGGTTCTCTTTGACCCTTTCTTCCTGCCCCAGGTTCTGCCACACCCTCCATGGACTAGCTCCTCCTCCCTCAAATCTCTGAGAAGCTTCCCCAGGGTCCTTTCCACGCTCGCTCTTCACCCGCTGCCTCGCTCATTTGTGGCAAGATCCTAACGGGAGTTCGTTCATGATTACTTGAAGGGCTACACTTCACACCAATCCCCTTTCTGAAGCTCGCAGCTGTACCTTCCTGGATGCGGCGTCCCTGGGTCTAGCACCGTGCCTGGCACTTAGTGACAGCTCAGCTCGGGGTTAGCTGAAGAGTGACTGAAAGGCTCTGACATTCAGGACAGGGACACCCGCCCAGAGAAGAGAAACGGTGGCAGTGCCACGTATGGGCGGGATCAGAGGGGCTCAAGTGGCCCTTGAGAGATACCTGGGTTTCTTAAGGCACCCCAGGGGGAACAGGGGACAGACCAGGGCACTCACCCCCAGGTGGTGACTCCCTGCTGGCGGCACAGGCGGGCGGTGGCTCGTGCACCAGGAGGGGGGAGCTGAAGTTGCGGCGGAAGGAGGTGGACTGCCGAAGGAAGTGGACAGAGTGAGGGTGAGCCCACAGGCGGTGGGCAGAGGGGCCCTCATTCCCCCCTAGTGCCAATTCCAGGATGTGCGCGGCCCGCTGCTTCCCCGGGGTGGCCCCTCACCGTCTTGCCCGGGCATTGCTGGTGGGAAATCTCCTCGGAGCACCAGAGATGGACGCTGGCTTTGCACGTCTTACATCGCAAGCCCTGCTTGGAGTTTCCTGGAAGAGTTTGAGTTTTGTAGGTAGGGGGGGTGGAGAGGGCAGGGGCGGGGGTACCGGGGAAAGAGCCCAGGGTTTGAGTGTCCTCATGCCAGCCTTGGGATCTGGTGCCTCGGGCTCGGAGAGCTCGGTGGGCCCTGTGAGATGTTGAAGTCATTGGTAAAACACAGAGGCAACGAGACTGGGTGCGGCAGCCACCTAATCTGGTGTCCATTGGAGGATTAAGAGGGTAGGGGTGGAGTCTAGCCTGTCCATCTGGAATAGCCAATGAGACCTCTGTGTGGGCGTGGCCATCTGAGAATTCTGGGAAATGTAGTCATTCCTTCTTGGAGGCAGGAGACACTATCTCTCTCTGCTCCCTTCCCTGGAGACTCTCCACTGAGGCTGGCTCCCAGCGAGACATCCCTGAGGAAGCTACATGGAGACTCCTGCCAGCGCTGACATGCTGGCACCACCACTGGATCCAAAGACTTTCTACCCGCTGGCTTGTGGTCATTCTGCATTTGGCATCATTGCATGTGCTTCGTGAGTCTGAAGAGGACTTATAGATTGGTATCGACCATGTGGACTAATATCGTACTTATTTGGACTGAACTGGGCTGGGATGTTTTCTTGCTATACAGTCCTGTTGCTCTTATATATAAATCTCTCTCTCTCTTACACACACATAAGGGTTTCTAGGGATCCGTTTGTCTAGTCTACCCTGACTAACATACTGGGTCACCCTGCCCACCCCCCAGAATGAGAGAAACAGCTAGGTCTGGAGGGGCGCGGGAACCAAAGACTCCCTGTCCGGCCTGCGCCCGCTCCCCAACCCCCATTCCAGGCCTTCCTCTCACCCACCGCAGGCCCTGGGCACCTACCCACGATGAGCTGGTGGCACAGCTCACAAGGGCTGGCTCGCTTGAAGACGTGCTCCTGGAAGCTGTGCAGTCTCACGGGTCGGAGTGGGGCCAGGGGTCGGGGGACTGGGCACGGGGAGGGCGTTGGTGTGGGCAGGCCCTTGTCGGTGGGTGCCGGCGGCGGGGAGGGAGGAGGCAGGGGGGTTGGGGGCGTCAGCAGCACCTCCGTGGGGCACTTGAGCTCAGAGCCTGACCGAAGGAAGAAGTTCTCCACACTCTTACTCCGCAGGATGGTCTTGAGGGACAGCGAGCGCTTGAACCGCTGGAGCTGGGAGGAGAGGAGCTGTGAGTGGGAGCCTGCCCAGCCCGCCCAGAGGGGGCGGGTTCAACACCAGCCCCAGCCCCAGGAGGTCCCCAGCCTAGTGTGGCCAGGTCTCCCCCTTTTTAAAAAAATTTATTTATTTTGGGGTTTTTTTTTGGGGGGGGGGCATCACTGCTCTCCGGTGGTGGGAGTAGGAGGCCCAGCCCCACTGCTGGAACTGAACCTCCGTCCCAGTGGGCCGCAGTCCCGCGCACAACCACTACGCCACCGGGGCTCAGCCCCCCCTTTTTGTTTATATTTTTTAAAAAACAAAAAAATAAAGGAGACTTTTATGTCAAGCCAGATGGAAACAAATCCAAGAGGCTTTTGTTGTTGTTGCTGTTTCCTTTCCTCAAGAGGCTTTTCTTGCTGACTCTGCATAGACGGCAGTGGAGTATTTTACCTGGGCCTGGTTTTGTTTGTCACTTAGCGATCAATCTTGGAAATCGGGGGGAAAAATCTTGGAAATCGGTCCCTCTCACGACATGAAGAATTTCCTCTTCCTTGTTTATGGCTCTGTTCTATTTCATTGTGTGCGTATCCCGTTTACTCCCGCGGTGAAACCCCAGCCTCCTAGTAAGCACAACCGCGTCCCACCTGAGGTCTGGTGCCGAGGGAAGAGGGTGGCCATCCTGGACCCCCTCAGGGAGCGCTGCCAGTTCCCCTGACCATCACCTTCCCCCTCGCCCAGCCTGGCTTTCCTTCGGCCACAACACCCTTAGTCTGTTTTGGGGCTGCAGGACCCCTGCCCCACCTTCACCTATGACAGGTTCACCCTGTCTGCCCACAGCTCCCTGGACGGAGGTGATTGCTGGGCCCACTGAAAACCTGTCATGGCTCTGCCGGACACAGCCCCCCCAACCCTGCTCCTCACCCTGGCCAGGAGCCTCCCCGGCAGCTGCGCCAAACTGTCCTCCCACCTGCCTTCCCCTGGCAGCTCCTCAGGCTCCACCTGTGCCCGTGCCAAAGAGTACTTTCTCCTTTAAGAGGCGCAGCGGGTTAAGTGCCTGCCCGCTAACAGGCCGGTGGGTGGGTCGGCTGTGAGCCAGAAAGATGGGGCAGCCAGGCACCCATAAAGACTGACAGGCTCGAGCCCTGGTGCTGCAGTGGTTGTGTGCAGGACTGCCGCCCACAGGGTTGACGGTTCAAATCCAGCAGCAGCTCTCCAGGAGCAAGGCTGGGCTTCCTACTTCCACAAAGGCAGTGATGGGGGGTGGGGGGAGAACGACTGACAGTCTCAGGAACACCCCCCCAGGGGGAGCTCTCCTCTACCTGGGCTGTCTCTATGACTCCAAATCCACTGGAAAGCAGTGGGCTAGCCTCCAGGAAGCTTTCCATCTCGTGAGAGCACTCCCTCCTCTCCCCCACCGCAGCCCAGACTCCCATGACCCCCCTTTGAGAGCAGAGATGGAAAAAGGACAAAATAAAAGAACACCCTGGCTCTGTGCTGTGGGGTCAATTCCAAGTTCGAGCAGCTGAACTCTTGGCTCAGATTAGAATGCCCCCCTCAGGGCTTTCCCTGGCAGTGCTCTCCGGGAAGCCGGTGGATTCGAACTGCCAACCCTTCAATGAGTAGGGGAGCACCAGTCATTGGTATCACCTGGCAACTTCAAGGACAGGGACAGTTGCTTCAAATCCCCCTGCAGGGTCTCAACACACGGAAGAGGCCCCAACTGTGGAGAGAGAGGCTTCGGTGCCCAGGAGCCCCGGGAACTGCACACTGAGATCAGAAATGGGTATCCCCCCCACCTCACCCCACCGCATCTCGCTCAACCAAAGGCCCCCGACCGAGCCTGCATCTCGGCTGAGCCCCGCTTCCCTCCTGTCCCTGCCCACTCCTTTCCAATAATAGAGAGGGGCCAAGGCCCCGCTTGAGGCAGAAAGATTTGGCTGGGGTTCCCTGCTGCTGCGCCTGGCAGTCTGTATGCCAAGGGGATGCCAAGAGGATGGCAGTGGTGGCCCCTCCAGCCTCAGGGAGGGCAGCCAGCATCAAGATGGAGGGAAAACGGGAGGGGGGGGCCACAGGCCAGGCCTATGTGTGCCAACTGAGAGGTGAGAGCCCGGGGCCGTCTGGCACACTGAATCATGGGTGGCACGGGCTCCTTCCAAAGACAACCCAGAGACCTGGCCAGCGCTGCCGGGGAGGCCCTTCTTTGTGTGTCTTGCTCTTGGGGAAGCAGGGTCCCGGGCCCCAGATGCCTGCCTGGAGAGTTCGTTAGAACAAAGACTAGCCCCATCAGATCAGCAGTCACCCCAGGGCCCAAAGCCGGAAACTCTCAATGTTCTGCCAGGGCCTGCTGGGGTGCAGCCCACGGGGCCTCTGGAAGCAAGTGCTGGAAGAGGGAACGTAATGAAACCAGTGTCTGGAGGCAAGTTCCTTCCAGCGTCAATGTTCCAGCTCAGAGAGAGAGAGACAGACAGACAGACAGACTAGACTCGACGTTCTCTGAGCAAGGCAAGATTCTGGGTCCAAAAAGCACCCAGGCGAACCTCCCTCTGTGCAGGACTGTCATCTCCAGAGCTAACACCTCACCATCACCTCTCATTCCATCCCGGCATGGCCCTCTATACCTCTAACATGGTGACCATGGTCTTGTTCTTCAGATGGGGGCTGGGGTGGGGGCTCAGAGAGGTGAAGTCACTTCTCCAGGAGCCCTCAGGTGGGAAGAGGTAGGCACGCAGGGGCCCGGGGTCTAGTGACCAGGGGCAGCTTTTCGTCCTGGTGCTTATTCCTGTCACGGCGTGGTTCTGAGGCCCCGTCCACCCGGCCAACCATGGAAGTCAGACTTAGGAGAGATCCAGTCACTCGGTCAGTCCCCTCCCTGACGACCACCAGGGCCCATCTTTCCCTGAATGCTTGACTCTGGCTGGTCGCACGGGTCCTCTGGGCAGGCAGCTGGGAGTCCCTGGAAAGTGCTTTCCTGTGTAGAACCGGAGGCTGCCTGTCTGTGGCTTTGTCCACCGGTCCTTATTCCTCTCGGGCCAGTGCTGCCCACTTGCGAACGTCAGTCCTTCCAATGTTCGGAGGCACCCTTCACCCTCACCCACCAAGGCCATTTCCACGGTCATCTCGTCGGAGGATGTGATTTTCAAGTTTCCCAGCTCTGTAGCCTACGTCCTTTCCTGATTCCAGATGCCTCTGCCTCTCTCGGGAAAGTTTTTCAGCAGCACCCTGCCTCCCTGTGGACTCTGGATCCCAGAAGCATAGGACACTGGGAAGGCACACCACACCATTTGGAGTCGTTGGCAGATGTCAAACAGGCAGTGTGGTTGCAGGGCAGAATGGTGGTATTTCTGTCAAGTGGATGGATGTCTGCCCATTCCAGAGATACCTGCCTTAGGTACCCAAGCCTCATCTTGCCCAAGTATTCCTGTTCCTGGGACTTCTAATTCCCGGAGAGGACCTTTCCTCATCTCCCCACCAGTAGCTTCTGGCGACCTCCACCGCCCTAGGAGTTGGCATGGGGAGAAGCCTCCAAATAGCTTATTGGCCCAACAAGCCAGCTGCCTGGCTCCTGCCCCTCCCCGTTGTACCAAGAGCTTGGAGCCTGGGCCACCAGACTTGTTCTAAATTGTCCCTCGGAGACTAGGCCGGACCTGCCTGTTGCCTCTCCTCTCCAGGGACAGAGTCCAGTTCCTCCTTTCCTTGGTCGCCGGCGCCATCTCCTCCCTTCCCGCCCGTTCCTAAAAGGGCACCAGGCAGCTGGTGGTGGGTGGTGGCGGATGTGGCACAAACTGACTCAGATGGCAGAGCTGTTATAATGGGGTCTTCTCAAGGATCACCCAGAAAGGGGGTGATGGGCAGGCTCTGTCAGTTCCTGGAAGGGTGGCCCAGTAGCTTGGGGACAGGAGCGTGAGACACAGCCTTGAGAGTGGGCAGAGGGCTGGACTCTGGGGCTGCAAAGAAATACCTAAGGCGGCTGAATAAGCCTGAGATGCGACTGTCTAGCTTGCTGGGCACAGCCCTTCTGCTGTGCCTGGTTCACACTCAGAAAGTCGTGTGGGCAGCCAGCAGCCCCCCTTCCGGTTTGGGACAAAGGGTTCTCTGTGCCACATTGAGGTCCAGGTCTGCGGGAAGACTGACCAGCGCCCTGCAGTCTCTCTGCTCAGCCCTGCCCTAGCCCGCCTTACCCACTGCTCTGCCAGGGCTGTGTGGTCTCCCTCACTGGCTCAGTCCTCTAGAAGGGTGAGGGGCAGGGGAGAGGCAAAGGGTGAGCGCTGTAATGTCCCTGGCACAAAGGGACACCCCCCTACTCCCCCGCCTGGTGTTGGGACCCCATGGAGCAGACCCAGAAGTGATGATGACATTGGAGGAGGCAGAAGCGCACCTGGCAGGTCCTGACACCTTCCTCCCTCTCCCCCCCCTCCCCCCCCCCCACTGCTGAGCTGGCATCAGCAGTGAGGTACGATCATCGCTGAGGCAGCACTGCCTGGCACTCCGGCTGCCTTGGGTGGCTCCTGAGGAGGGGGTGGGGCAGGAAGGGCGCCCCAGTTCCAGGGACACAAGCATCAGGCCTCGAATGTCTGCTCAGGGTACCTGATCTCAGGGGTATCAGAACTCCTGGGACCCTAAACCAACCACTGTCACAAATAGCCAAGCGCCACCCCTGCTGACCCTGTCTCTTCAGTCTCTTGTGGCGGGGGTTCTGGGGGGGGGGCACTTGACTCTCCAAGGAAGAGTTCGTGTGGCACAGGGTCCAGAGACCAGGGGCTCAGCCTCAGAGGGGCAGGCTGGCTATGGGAGCGCCTAGGTTGGGCAGGGGGACCCCATCTGTCCTGGGGGTCAAGATAGGGTGCTTTAGCCAGGTCCCCACCTGGCCTTATTGCTCTCTCCCTGGTCACCCCTTTGATGACCTTGACCTTGAATCAACCCATATTGGCCGGTGTGTTCAGGGATGTAGAGGAAGAGGGGCTCTGGGAAGGGAAGTGTGGAAATGAAGCTAGAGATCCGGGGGGTCTGAGACCCCACCCGTCCTAGCACTCACTGGCCCTCCTCACCTGGTGGAGAGGGGCAGGATGAGAACCCAGTGCCAGGAAGAGGGGGGCGGGTGAGGGAGTTGGTCAGGGAACCCCTGGGCACAGACCCTCTCTGCTCCCTACCCCAGCCCGGCGCAGGTGGCTGTGCAGAACTTCTTCGGGTCACTCCGCGGCAGGCACCTAGACCTCGCGAGGGCAGTGGGCAGCCAGGGGGAGGGGTGGCATGGAAGTGGTGGCCTCCCGCCACGCCAGCCACGCGCTTCAGCGTTTGGAGTCTGGGCTCCGCCCGCCTTCACAGGGGAATAATTTATTCATTGTGGCTCCCGCAGGAGTAACAGTCATACATAATTAGGGTTAATTATGACATTCATTAATTACGGCGGCTTTTCTTTTCGCCTCTTACGCCCCCTCCCGCCCCCCTTCCCGAGTCCGGCTCGGGGTGGGGGCGGGGCGGGCAGCCTGCGCTCCGGAGCCGCAACCTCAGGGCGACCGCCCCGCTGCCGCAGCCCCCGGCGGCGACCGCCAGCTGCGCCACTACCCCCCCACTACCCCCCCCGCCCCGCAGCCCAGACCTCCGCCGGCGGGAAGGAGCGGGGTACCGGGCTGCGGCGGGTCCCGGGGGAAACTCGGGGGGCCGACGCCGAGACCCCAAGATGAGACACACAGGTTGCAGAGACTCGGCCACAGGGACGCCGCAGAGAGGGCGGGCGAAGACCCCGACGGCGGGCCTGGCCCGCCCCCCCTCCCCGCGACTGGCCGGCGCGCACCCCGCCTGCCGCGCCGTGTCCCTCCAACAAAGCGGACTCGCGCCTCCGGGCGGGTCGCGCCGCGCGTCCCTCGTCACGCGCGCACGGCGTGCAGGGCTTGGGCGATGGGGGCCCGGGCGCGTGGGGGGGGGGCTCTCCTGGGGTCGCGTCCGCTGCGATGACCCCACGGTCCCCGAGCCCACGGGGGGCGACCGCGCGCGCCGGAGCCGGGCAGGCGGCGCGACCCCCGAGTTACCTTGGTCTCCTGGAGGGCGGAGAGGGTCTCCGGGGGGGACCGGGCGGCCGCGTCATCCGGCTCGTTCTCCTTCTCGCTCATCTCGGTCATGGTGGGGGGGGCGGCGGCGCGGAGGGGGCCGAGACCCGACGGCAGGCCGGCCCAGCGGCGCGAGGACGCGGCTCCCTGGGACCCCGAAGTCCTTTAGGGAGACGGCCCCCGGGTCAACCCCCGGAGAAACCCGCCGAGGCCGGGCAGCCCCCCACCCCCGGGCGAGGGCCCAGAAAGTTCCCGGGGGCGCCGGGGCGGAGAGCCCTGCGGGCGGCGGGCGCGGAACGACCCCGGGCGCGCGGACGGAGGGTCTGCCCGGGATGCTGCTCGCAGCGAGGGGAGGAGGCAAGTGGGGACGCGGGGATGAGCCGAGCGAGGGCGCGCCGGAGCGGTCTGTGTCCGGCCGGCCCCGCCGTCCTCTGCGCCCGCCCCCCATCCCGCCGCCCCCCCTCGGGCCCCAGCCCGGCACCCGGCGGCCCCTCCGCCCAGTCCTCGCCTTCCAACTTTGATTTAGGAGGTCGCCTGGTCCCTCCCCCTTCGCTCCGAGGCGCCCCTGTGTTGTTATGCAAATGAAGCTCTCTGCCATTGGCTGCCGAGGTGGCTAGGAGGACGAGCTGGGCGGAGCCGGCGGGAGGGGGCACTGGTCTAGATGCGGAGGGGCTTGGGGCACGCTTGCTCTGGAAAATCCACTGTAGAGTGCCCACAAGGTTGAGGGGAGATCAGAGATCGTATGGGTTGGAACGTGAAAGGGTTGAGGGGAATCGGAATAGGTTGGAGCTGCAGCAGGATAGCTCAGAGAGAGACCCAAGCTAGGACTGCCCGACAGCAAATACGGCAAGAGACCCTGCTTTGGAGAAAGCATGGGATCTCTTCTGCCCCAATAACTCAGTGTCTCTCTGCCCGGGAGAGGCTCTCTCCACAAATACACTTGCCCTGAAGCAGGGAAGGGCCAACATGGGGGATCTGAAGCGGAGGCAAGGACTCCTCTTCTGTGAACTGAGCTCGGGACTATTGTCTGGCATTCAACAGAGAAGGGGCTTCTGCGCTCCCCTCAAGGACCCCAAACCTCTCCAAGACACCTAGAAACCCTGGAATTAGATGGGGTGTGGGGCAGAGCTCCCCTTCCAGAGCCGCTCCTCTCTACTGGGCCTAAAGATGCCACTTCTAATGCCGGGAGTCATTTCCCCAAACCATCCTCTTCCATCTCCACCCTTCCTCCTGCTTCTTCCAGCCCTGAACTTTCCAGGGAGAGGAAGAGAGGTGAAGGCTTAATAGAATCCTTCCCCAAGCGCATGCAGATGGAGGGACAGTTGTACCTATGTCTCCCTTAGAGTGGGGTGTGTGGGGAGGGAGACTCCTTTGGGGTGAGAGGATAGGGAAACCAAGGTGGGCTAGAATGATGGGAGGGGATTCTGCCCAATACCAGTCCCACAGAACGTGGGCAGCCCCCTTGTATTTCTTTTTCTTTTTTTTTGGGGGGGGGGAGGGGCATCACTGCTCTCCGGTGGTGGGAGTAGGAGGCCCAGCCCCACTGCTGGAATTGAACCTCCGTCCCAGTGGGCCGCAGTCCCGCTCAAAACCACTACGCCACCGGAGCTCAGCCCCCCCTTGTATTTCTTCAGGCCATCCCTATCCTACCAAGGATGAGCTCACCACCTGCGCACTGCTCAGGTTACTGCATCCTGAAGTGGAGATTTATTTCCAGTGATGGAATTAGGACAAGGGCGGCCAGGAGGGTTTATCGTTGAGAGGGCTTGGACCCCTCTCCTGCAGTCTCACCCTCTGCAGCAGCACCCACAGACTTCCGCTGACCATCAAAAGGAGAAGAAATGGCTCCTGCCCTCAGCCTCCCCCACCCCCCTACCAGCTGCCTGGTTTCTTCACCCCCTCCAGGCTCACCCTGCTCCCTCTTGTCCAGTCCACCTAGGCCCACCCTCTGGCCACCCCGCGCTTTGCAGATTTGGGGTGCTTGGTGCGCCGCCATTAGGAGACTCAGATACCCCAGCTTTCCTGGGTGGGAGCAAACAGGGGTACCATTTGAGCTTGGAGATTACTTCGTGGGGCGAGGAAGTCCCCATCTCTGCTCCCCAAAGTTTCACTCTGGACCCTGGAGGTCAACTGCCTGTATGTTCGCCCATAAGCTCTGTGACCTTGGGCAGGTCGCAAGACCTTTCAGAGTCTTTGTCCCTCACCTGCAGGATGGAGTTTGTCCCTGCCTCGATGGGTGGGAACTGGAGGGAGATGGTACCAACAGGCAGGTAGCCATAGCCCAGAGAAGACGGGCCAGAGCCGACCATCTTCTCTTTTCCCTCATTACTTCCAGAAGATTTGTTCCTTCTGTGTGTAGTCCCTGGAATGGAGAGGAACCAGCTCCCTTCTCTCAATTTCCCCAGCAGTTTGGTACCTGGTGTACGGGGGGTGGGCGTGGGCGTGGAGGTCAGACCCAGGAGAAATGGCCAGCTGTGCAGAGGCTCTGAATAGCCATGGACAAAGAGTCCCCAGAGGAATCAGTGGTCTCCAGGAGCAAAGGCAAGCTGAGCAAGTTGGAGGGCCCTTGGGAAGTGTGGAGGAGGTGGGGGGCTGGATCCCATGACCCCTGGATGTCCTTCCTGGCCAGCAGCCTTTGTCTTTCAGGACAGTCTTTCGTGAACTAAGTCTGAGTCATTGCTCGCTTACTCCCAGGGCTGATCACTCCCACTGCAGTGGCTCAGGAACACGACTAGGCAGGGGCAGCTGGGCTGGCTTCTCCGGGGAAAGGAGGGGCTCATCCCCTCTCGGATTCATTCGGGGAGAGAGAAACAAACGGGGTGGGCAGCACAAGGGCCAGGTGCCACAGGAGGCTGACTGGTGGCAGTTGCCGTCAGAGGCACTTCCCCATCTGCAGAAGCGGTGATAAACCCACTGGCTGTCTCAGCTAAGAGGGCTGAGCGAGAGGCTGGCCATGGGCTCTGGAGCACTGGGGACAGAGGGATGGAAGAGAGGGCCTCCCACTCGCTTGAGTCCCACTGCTAATGCGTCCAAAGAGCTCGATCCTCATCCAGTTCCAACCTTATCTTTCTGCGCTGTGACCTTGAGCAAGGCACTGTCCACCTCTAAAGGGACACCAGGCACTGAACCCCACTGCCACCAAGCAGATTTTGATTCAGTGATTCTTGATAGCAGCGGTTCTCAACCGGTGGGTCATGACCCCTTCGGGGGTTTCACAGGGCCCTTTCACAGGGGTTGCCTAAGACCATCGGAAAACACCATCTGGTCCATTGGAAAACATGCAGTGGTCGGAGGAACTGAGACACCCCTCTTCCATCTTTCTCCAGAGGGGTCCGCCCACATGCAGCTATGCCCATGTAGCGTGAAGACTGTTACCCATACTGCACCCCGCTTTGAGACAAAATG
The DNA here is from genome assembly GCA_004026705.1 of Nesogale talazaci. Taxonomy (NCBI): domain Eukaryota; kingdom Metazoa; phylum Chordata; class Mammalia; order Afrosoricida; family Tenrecidae; genus Nesogale; species Nesogale talazaci. Next base: position 38,982 of record PVJH01016031.1, on the reverse strand, counting down.
TCATTGATTTGTAATTAGAAATAAATATTTCATAATATATAATGACATATTGTTCTGTGATTAATCACTATGCTTTAATTATGTTCAATTTATTTAATTATTTATTTATTTATTTTGGGGGGGCATCACTGCCTCTGGTGGTTGTGGGCACTACCCAGTGCTGCTCCTGAGAGCCGCCCCTGGATTTGAACTGCCAAGCCCTCAGGCTGCAGTCCTGCACTTAACCACTTATGCCACCAGGGCTCAGCCCAATTATGTTCAATTTATAACAATGAAAATACATCATGCCTATCAAATACTTACATGACAATTCATAACAGTAGCAAAATTACAATGATGAAGTAGCAATGAAAACAATTTAATGGTTGGGGGGTCACCATAACATGAGGAACTGTATGAAAGGGTTGTGGCATTAGGAAAGATGAGAACCACTGCTCTAAAGGGTTTCTGAGACAATTAATCTTTATTTTATTTTATTTTATTTTATTTTATTTATTTTAGGCATCACTGCCCTCAGGTGGTGGGAGTAGGAGGCCCAGCCTTTGCTCCTGGGAGCCGGAATTGAACCTCCATCCCAGTGGGCCGCAGTCCCGTGCACAACCACTACGCCACCGGGGCTCAGCCCTGAGACAATTAATCTTTGGGGGGCAGACAGTCTCATTTTTCTCTGACAGAGCAGCTGATGGGCTTGAACTGCCTACCTTCTGATGAGCCGCCCAAAGCCTAACCCACAAGGCCACCAGGGCTCCTTAGAGCTAAACTAGACTTAGGTGAAGTGAGTTGAATTAACATGGGGATAAAAATAGTTTATCACTTAGTGCTGTTTTGTGAATGAAGTGAATACATAAAGCGCTGGACAAAGTGGACAGGAAATGGATGCTTTTGTTGTCATCCTTGGGAAGTCGTGTTAGTCCAGGTAGACTAGAGAAACAAATTCAGGACACTCATCTGTATGTCAGAGAGAACTTTCTATCAACGAGCAATTTGTACGTTAAGAAAACACCCCAGTCCAGTTCAGATCAAATGCATAAGTCTGACATGACCCCATATGTCGACACCAGTCCATCGGTTCCTCTTTAGACTCACGTAGCCATGCAATGATGCCAAATGCAGGAAGCTCGCAGGTCAGTGGGTAGAGTCTTGTGGATGCAGTGGTGGTGGAAGCGTCTCTGTGCAGGCGTGGGTCTCCGCGTGGCTCCTCCAGCTGCAGGGCTCTGGCGGCCATCAGCATAGCTCCAGGTGGTTTGTCAACAGCAATGTCTCCCAGGGAGTGTGTGTATCTGGCCTCCAGTGAGCTATTTCTCTCCAAATGAAGTCATCAAGCTGCAACCTGATTGGCAGGCTAAACTCCACCCCCTCACTCTTTTCTTTTTTGGTGGTGGGGGGGGGTGGGCATCACTGCTCTCCGGTGGTGGGAGTAGGAGGCCCAGCCCCACTGCTGGAATTGAACCTCCGTCCCAGTGGGCCGCAGTCCCGCGCACAACCACGACGCCACCGGGGCTCAGCCCACCCCCTCACTCTTAATAGCCTCAAGTTGACACCCGCTTATATAACTACCACAGAAGCCCAAGGCTTGTGAGTGAGATTGAAGGAGTTTATGGACCCTTTGAGATTATGCACATGTTTGGAAGATGAGCATTTTCTGGAGGAAATTAAGATTCCCCCAAAGATTAAGAGTCACTGACCTGGATGAAAAAACCCCGGATAGCAAAGTAATTACACGCTGGGCCGCTAAACGCCAGGTCAGCCGTTCAAAGCCAGCAGCCTCTCCGAGGGAGAAACGTGGGTTCCGCTCTGACAAGAGCTGCACTCTCAGAGGCTCGCGGGCGCAGCCCCGCCCTGTCCTGCAGAGTTGTGTTGTCTCAATGGCATTGACTCAGAGAGTGTGGGTGTGTGGGCGGGGGTGGGAGACCTTGGCCTGGATGAACCCCCACTCTGCACGTCCCAGATTCTCAGATGTGAAGAACTGCTTCTCTTTCCATCAGGATTGACGCGTTTTCTCCCATAAACACCGCTAGCCTAATTCACTCCCATGGGTCGTCAGGGACAACCCACCCTAATACCTGAGTGGTGGATGTTTCTTCTGGTTCAAGTGTGGCTGGGGGGACATGGAGGATGGGCTGGTGGGCTGGTGGGGGGGTGGGGGGGTGGCCACTTCATCATGATTGGGAGCCGAGTCTGGCTGGTCATCTCCCAGCTGGGGACAGGACCCATCTCAGAGGGGCTGGGGAAGCAGGGTGCCCAGTAAGAGGTCTAATCTTGCCAATCTTCCCTGCCTTTCCCCCACCAAGCCACCCCGGGGCCCCCAGGGCCCCACTCTAATGAGCTAAAGTTCATGGCAGGCAGTGGTAATTATGATTTTATGGAAATACAGAAGGTACTTACTTACGCAAGTGCCTGACACACTTCCTGGCTGTGGCATCTGGGACATCCAGGTCCCTGGGGGCTGGGGGGAGCACCCCCTGTCCCCTGCTGCTGCCACCAGTCCCAGGAGCTCAGGATACTGGCACCAAGCCACCTCCTACTGCCCGTGGCACTGTCCCTAACACATCCTGAGTGAGCTGTTCCTTCCCTCTGTGCCCCAGGCTCCCTGGAGGGGGCCAACCTGGGCTTTGGGCCATGCAATACACACACACACACACACACCACCACCACCACCACCAAGCCAAGGTTCTCTGGAAGACCTGCTTTTTTGTCAGGGGGTAGAGGATGGGGGATCTTTCCCTGTCCACAAAGAAAGCTCTCTCCTCCAGGAACATGGCCCCTTCATGTTTCCACCTTTCCTCTGAGGCTGGGGACCAGGGCTGGCATCAGCTGGGCAGGGATCCTCACCTCGCCCTGTTCTTGTGCCAGCTTGCCTGTCCCTTCCCTATGGCTCTGATAGTGCCCTGAGTCATGGCTTCTTCTCTCTAGTCCGCTCCCCTTACCCATCCATGAGGTATCGGTTACCAAGGCAACAGCAATGTCGTCACTTCGGGATGAGCCAGAGGCTGGGGTGTGTGTGTTAGGGTTAGAATTTTGAAGAGAAGAGCACTGTGGGGCCCCAAACATGTAAAAGAGGATGCGTGTGTTGGGGGGAGGGGGCTGGTGCTGCTGCCGAGAGCTGGTGGCTGTGAGGAAGCCTGCAGTCGGAAACGCCACCATGGGATCTAGGTATGAGCCAGCCATCAGGGTGCCCTGGGCTTTCTGTGCAGGAGAAGGAGAAGCCTCAGGGTGATGATCCAAGGAGAGATGGAGGCAGAGAGGCTGGAGCCTGCCCTGAACCGCAGCTTCTGGTGTCCAGCTTGCTAATTCCTCGGAGGGTGGGGCTTTCTGGTTGGGGGTCTAGAGTCAGCTGAAACTTGAGAGGAGCTGGGGCCACGCCATTCCCTGCTGGCAGTACAGCAGCAAGCAACCTGATGTCCTTCAAGAAGGACCCTAGGCTTTGGAGGGGCTCTGTCTAGGACAGAGAAGCCCTGACAGTCTACTGAGTGCCTGGGTCACTCTGGGCACCTGGCCCTCCTGTGGACTTCTGACCCAGAGGCTGGGAGAATGCAGAGTGGAGCTGGGTAGGGTGCAGTGAGGACAGGGCTGTGTGTTGTCAGAGGCCATCAAGTGGACTGGGAGGTAAAGAGACCATTCTGGACAGTGAGAACGGCTGGGGCGAAGGCAGAGAGAAGTGGGACAGGACCGCCGTTCTGGAAGTTGCCAGCAAGTCCATGTGACTTTTGCAAGGGCAGGAGTGGTGGGGATTGACTCTTGAAAAGAAGTAGACAAAGTTCACTTTCCCGACATGATCACTGAAGACAATGTGTGCATAAGCAAATGTGGTGAAAAAAGCTGATGGTGCCTGGCTAACAAAAGACATAGTGTCTGGGGTCTTAAAGGCTTGAAGGTAAACAAGTGACCATCAAGCTCAGAAGCAACAAAGCCCACAAGGAGGAAGCACACGAGCCTGTGTGACCATGAGGTGTCCTATGTGCCCAAGGAAAAGGGCCACAGTTACCAGGGGCTTCCCCTGCGGAGTGTGAGAATGTCAGTGAGGACAGCAAGGGACTGTGGAGGGCCTCTGCAGAGGGGTGGCTCAGTCATCCCTGCAGGGCTTGTTGGGCAGCCTTCTGGACACAGGAAGCCCGGGTTTGAGGCTGGGGATGGGCAGCGGTTGGTGTGTGGATTTGAATTGTAGCCCTGTGGCCAGGGGTGGAGGCATGTACAAGCCTGTGAGGTGACTGAGGTTCAGGACTCCGCAGGCCTGGGCTTTCACGAGACCCCCGTCCTTGCTTTCTTTCTTTCTTTTTTTTGGGGGGGGCATCACTGCTCTCCGGTGGTGGGAGTAGGAGGCCCAGCCCCACTGCTGGAACTGAACCTCTGTCCCAGTGGGCCGCAGTCCCGCGCACAACCACGACGCCACCGGGGCTCAGCCCCTCCTTGCTTTCTTATCACCATGAACACATTGCCCATTCCTGTCTCCTTCACTGGACAACAAGGACTAGCCTAGTCCAAGGATCCTTGTCAATGTGCAGGGACCATGCCAACAGGACCATCCATGTCCGTCCCTCTGCTCTGGCAGGGGCACCCTCTAGTCAGGCTGCATCTCTTGTCTGCAAGGCCGCTCCCTCCCTCCTGCAGACCCCACCTGCTCTTCACCCCAAAGGGGCTCCCGAGTCAAGAAGAGGCCACAGACTCCCGCTTCCCACCACAGCCCCTTCCCACTCACCGACACCCCAGCCCCTCAGCCACTATCCCTGCGATCACTCACCCACAGTCCACCTAGCCCGGGAGCGGAGCGCAAAGGATTTCATCCCCATTTTACAACCAGAGAAGCTGAAGCTCAGAAAGGTCAGAAGTCAACGCCATCCTGCCTGGGATAGATGCGCCTTTGAGAACTGTTGCATGAATGCCCCAGAGAGATGAATGCTTTGGGTCATGAAGGACACACCTCCCCCTTCGCCTCCTCAAACCGGCATGCTATCTGAGCATTGGTGGTGAAACTCCATACTCTGACTAGGCTAGCTCAGACCTCTCCCAGTGAGGACCCAAGCAGTCTAAGTTCACATTGCCAGCCCGCCTCTTCATAGCCTAATTCTTTTTTTTAATTTTTAGGGCATCACTGCCCTCTGGTGGTGGGAGTAGGAGGCCCAGCCTTTGCTCCTGTGAGTGGGAATTGAACCTCCATCCCAGTGGGCCGCAGTCCCGCACACAACGACGACGCCACCGGGGCTCAGGCCATAGCCTAATTCTTTCACCTCTCTATGCCTCAGTTTTTCCCATCTGGAGAATGGGGACAAGACTTGGACAATGAAGGGCAGGGCGGGGAAGAGAGCATCCATCTCATAAAGCCGTTGCTGCCGGCTCATCAGTTCGTTCCAACCCGCAGGGACCCCACCCCCACCGGAGCGAGCACAACTGCCCCATAGGGGTCTCCAGGCTGTCATCCTCATCACAGGAGAATCAAGCCTTGGTGTGCTCCCCCCAGCCCCGCCCCTCCCGGGGACAGCCGCCTGGGCCTTCCCTGCTATTCCACCAGCACAGTCTAGGCCTCAGCCTGCGCAAAGGGCGCTTGGAAGTCGTGCGGAGCCCGGAAGAGCTGCTGATATGTGCAGGGACCCTTGAATGCCGAAGGTGCTCTTGTGGCATCGGACTCTGGGTGGGGCTGCTAACCACAAGGTCTGCAGTTTGAAACCCCCAGCCACTCCAGGAACGAAAGAGCCACAGTCTCAGACACCCCCAGGGGCAGCGCTCCCCTGTCCCCTGCCGATGCTGTGAGTCAGACTCGATTTCATGCGGGTGAGTTTGTCTTGTTTTTCTTTCACCGTTGGTCTGTGAGGGTGACCTAAATTACGGGAGGGGACAGTGCCCACCTTCCTGTCCGCTCAGTCCTGACCCTGTTCCTTTTGTGCAGCCACCCGGAGTGGAGACTCTCCCTAGGCCCCCTGGCCAGCTGCAGCAGGCGGCTCTCACATGCCCAAGGCCGCCACCTGCAGCCAGTCTTGGACCCACAGACTCTATCTCTGGACACATGCCCCTTTGACCGGCCCTCGAGCACCTCCCCTCGTCTCTGTTCTTGGGAATGCCCACTTTGGGGAGGAGACAGACTAGACACACAAAAAGTGAAGGGCGCCTTGGGGTCGCTGCTCCGGCTCGAAGGGCCACTGTGACTGCCGAGACAGGGCTTGGTGAGCAGAAGGGCCAACATCTGGGGCTACCCCACGGTCAAGACGTGGTCAGAAGCAGGAGGCCCGCCTGAACGTTTGAAACGGGAACCGAGAGACTTTGAGAAGGATACTTCCCTGGCCAGTGGCATGTCCTTTTTGAGGGGTTCACCCCAGCCCCAAGCCCCACCCCCACCATCCGACAGAGGGCAGGGTAGTGAGAGAGACAGCAGGAGAGACTGGTGAGCCCAGCGCAGGTCACACTGTGTAACGCTAGGGGGCACCGTCGCTCCGGTCACCTGAGTCCTCAGGTGTGTGCAGGTATGCATCCCAGAGAGGGGAGAGAGAGAGAGAGAGAGAGAGACTGGAAAGCAGGGCGTGCATGGGGCAGGGCCGGGGCATCTAGGAGCCGGAGGGAGCATAATGTCGCCTCCCCAGGTACCTGCCATAGATCCACACACTAGTGCAAAGAGAGAAAGAATTTGGCAGTTCTCAGGGATTGGGGGTGGAGGTCGTGGGGAGGGGGCTGGCTTTCCTCTTCTCCCATAAAACTGTTTGTCCTTTGAACTCATGAAATATGGTAATAAATAAACAAAGTCTCAATTTACGGAGACCTCATGTCATCACCGCCCCATAGAGTCTTCAGCGCCTCCTTTTCGGGAAGTAAATGGTCAGGTCAATTTCCCAGGAGCCTCTGGGCAGCCTAGAAACGCCGACCCTTCCGTGAGCAGCAGAATGAATGAATGAATGAATGCATTCACTGTTGACATCACCCAGGCCCTCCTCTCACAGCTCACTGGCATGCGTCAATGCCTACCGCCAGCCACCTTATAGGACAGGGTAGGCCTGCCTCTGACTTTGGAAGACTGGACTCTTCATAGGAGTGGAAGCCCTGTCTTTCTCCCAAGCAGCGGCTGCTGGCCTTGAACTGCTGACCTTGCAGATCTCTGCCCATTGCTTAACTGCTAGCCCCCAGGGCTCCTCCCTCCCACCCAGCAGCCCCCATAACTTTTCAAAAGAAAGGAACACGTGTTTGAGCTATGTATCTCTTCCCGGGCCTGTTGGCTTTGGCGGAGAGAGACAGCACCCTCTGATCCTCCAGGATGAAACGTCATCGTCGTCGTCGTCGTCGTCGTCGTCGTCGTCGTCGTCAGGGGGTGGGGGGGTGGAGAGCAAAGCCCACTGTCTGGGTTCGGGAGGACCCTGGAGCTTTGTTTCTCAGCAACTGTTATGGATGGCAAATTTCCTGGCTGGTTGAGGGCATGCGGGGGCACATTGTTTAGCATGGGTTATGCCATTGTGGCAGTCGTGTGCTTATGTTAATTTTATGATTGAGATGTAGGGCTGGAGTCTGGCCTGTTCATCTGGAGATAGCCATTGAGTAGCCAAAGAGGCCTCCGTGTGGGCATGGTGTTCTCCTGAGACTTCTGGGAAATCTCGCGATATTTCCCTCGTGAAGATGAGAAGCTACTCCCCAGTTGTTGGGAGTTAGTCTCAGAGATGATGAATCATGGACAAGACAAGATGGCAGCGTCTGTGGAGCCAGAGGAGAAGCCACACGGCTTTGCCCTCATGGAAGCAGACCTCTGAAGCTGGAGCAGCCAAGTGGAGACCCCTCCCAGCAATGAGTTGCTTCTGCCACCACTGGATGCTGTTGATGGACCCTGAGCCCTGGAAGCGAGGAGCCATGGGGAGACCCCTGCCAGCGCCGGGACTCTGCACCCACTGGCCTGTGACTTTGTGAGTCGGAAGGAGACTTTATAGACTGATATCGGACATATGAGCTAATATCGGGCTTATGACTTTGAACTGGACTGCGTTGGGATGCTTTCTCAGTGTTCTATTCCTTTTGTATATAAACCATTCCCTTATATCCATATGTGTATTTATAAATTTGTTCCTCTAGACTACCTGGACTAACACAACCATGGCCAAGAAAATGGTCAAACACTTTGGGTGGGAAAAGCTACATTTAAAAAGCCCCAGGAGTCCCTGGAAGGCGTAGTGGTTTACACCCTGGGCTGCTAGCCACAAGGTCAGGAGTTTGAAACCCCCTGGTGTTCTTCAGGAGAAACACGAATCTTCCTCCTCCTGCCAAGAGTGATAGTGGACTAGAGTTGTATGAGCCCCCAGTAAAATAATTTACTTAAAAAAAAAAACACCAGAAAAGGTTCCTCTGGCTCTTTCCCCAGCTTCCTCCGGCTCGCTCTGGCCTCCCGGCTTCCTGCCCACACCGTGCATGCACCTGGCAGTTGAGATCATGGCTGCCGGGAGCCTTCCCTCTGCCTCCTGGACATTGCCCCAGCCTGTCACCCGGCAGTCATCCCGGTTCTGGAACTGAGTGGAGGAGTTGGTGACACAGACCGGCAGGATATTTCTTGTACTTGATAGAGGAAGCCAGCTTCAGCAGGGCGATGTCATAGGGGCTGGAGGGTCCAGAGTCTTGGTGAGCACAGCAGAAGCCCTGAATGATGCCGAAAGCACCCAATGAACATGGAAAGAAGACCTACAGTCAATGGGCCAACTGGTCGACATTGGTGAAAGTGAGGGCCATGTGGATGGAGTCTAGCCTGTCAATCAGGTCCCAGTCTGGGGGTGCCTCCTCGTGGGTGTGACTGCTTCATAACGAGGGTCCCGGGAACCTCACCCCCTTCTTCCTGCCTTCACCTCGTGCCAGGGAGCCACGTTGAGGCTGGTGAGCCATGCTGGGACCCGTGCCAGAGCCCTGGAGAGGCTCCCCTCGCCGTTGAACCCGGAAGGCCTTTCATCCACCGGCCTGGGGTCTTCCCGCATCCCTGCATGGGGCTTCCAGAGTCTGAAGAGGAATTTATGGACTTGTATCAGACTTGTAGACTTCAGTTGGACTGGGCTGGGAGGTTTTCCTTTTATACAGTTACTTCTTGATAGTAGGTCTTTTTATGCCCAGATAAAAGAAAAGAAAAGGGGGCTGAGCCCTGGTGGCGCAGTGGTTGTGTGCGGGACTGCGGCCCGCTGGGATGGAGGTTCGATTCCAGCTCCACAGAGCAAAGGCTGGGCCTCTTATTCCCACCACCTGAGGGCAGTCATGCCCCCCCCCCAAAAAAAAAAAAAAGAAAAAGAAAAGGTATAATGTCACGGGGGTGGCTGGCAGGCCGGACAGGCAGCGGGTGAGAGGGAGAAGGAGAAACCCTTTTTGGCCTCCTCCACAGCTGCTGAAAGTTGTCACGGTGTCCAAACGGTCCTTGCAATGACCAGCACCTGGGAAGATATCTGGGCGGGAAGGGCTTGTCTGAACGCCCATGACGAGGTTCTGGTGGGGTCACTGGGGCCCTCCGTGGAGTGCCCAGGTCCCCTGAGGGTTGTGCCCTGAGGACTGAACCTTGAAATAGAACACGCCTGGGCAGAATGGTCTTTGCTCCTCATCGCCACCCTGGCCGCGTCTTCCAGATGAGAACACGGGCTCAGAGAGGCTAAGGGAAGCTTTCTGCTCTGTCCCCTTGCCTCCTGAGTGCTCGCACCTTCCCAGAGTCCGAGGCAGAGTGGGGGGCTGGACCGGAGTTTTCCTGAGGCCTCTGGGACCCCACAGGCAGCGTTGCTCAGAGCCTGGCCTGCATCTGAACTAGAGGAGTGGGCGGGAGACCACCACAGCCCCAGCTTCTTCAGAGAAAAACCGGGGACAGGCCCAGCCTCCTCCACCGGGAGGGTGAGACGCTCCGTCTACAGAAGGTTGGGGAGGCAGTGGCTGCTCCTGAGATGGAGGAAGAGTTGGGTTCTGGACTTGGACTGGAGGTCTCCCTCGTCCTGCAGCTCCTGGTGTTGTCCTCACAGGATACCACATCTTTTCTGCCTCTACACCTCGCCAGAGGGCCTCCAAAGGCTGGGACCAACAGCTCTGGCCACCCCCCCCACCCCCCTTGCCCAACCTGGGAGGGCCTTGCCCCCAATGTGGGCCCACCCAACCCCTTGTGAACATCTTGGGGACTTGAGTTTCCTGGCAGAACTGTTTCCCCTTCTAGCGGCCCCGGGGAAGCAGGGGAACCTGGGAGGTGGCGGTGGGTTCCAGTCTGCACACATGGGCTCTGGGGTAAGGGGCTTGGGGCTTTTGGATTTTCCATCTCGCGTGGCCTCCTGGGAGAAGAGAACCTGCACAGGCCCAGGGGCCTTGTACTTCTTCCCTGTCCCGTCTTCCACAGAACCATGAATCAGAGAGGGCCAGGGTCCCCTTCGGCCAGCCCACATTCTCTGTTCCTGACACACCTTAGGATCTGTTTATCCCCAACACACTGGTGGACCATGGGTGCAGGGGGCTGAGGTTCCATGTGGGGACAACAGGTGCTGCTGGGCTTTGGCAGCAAGCCCTCCCTCCCCCCTCCCCACCCCCTAGACAGTGTTTACCCATAAGCAAGACCTGCCTCTAGTCCAGGGCAGGGGCTATCTCCCAGGCAAAGCGACCTTTCTCTGGTGCCTCCCCTCCTTCCTACAGGCAAGTGGGCTCCCTCCAGCGCCACCCCTGCAAGTGTTTCCACAACACTGGGACTGTGTACTGTAAACCCCAGTCCCCTCCATCAGTCCCACCCCCACCGCCGCAAAGCCCCAACCCCTGCAAAAGGACAGGGCCTGCCATCTAGGCTCCTGTGTGTGCTGTGCAAATGCGCTGAGTGGTTGATGCTTCGCAAGTGCTTGTCCCCTCTGTGAGCTTGCATGAGGACTGGACTAGGGAGGCCAGGACTGAGCAAAAACCTCTGTGGGTCCACCCGGGGAATGCTGGTCCCGGCCCATCCATTAGATTGTGTGAGGGGCCCAGGCTTCTTCAAGGCCACGGATTTGGGGACAGCCTTGCAGTCTGAGGATGACCCTGTGTGTCCCTGGGGTTCTTGGGATGGATGGGCCTTCCCTGTGACTTGGGTCTCCCTCGTGACTCTCTCCCCTTCCAGGGAAAGATTGGCAGGGCCCTTGGGGAGTCTTGATTGCTGGGGCGACGGCCGCCCTCAAGGAGAGCCCGCCCCCCCGCCCCAGCCCCGCCCTCCAGCCCGGGTGTCTGTGTATAAAGGCCGAGGCTCGCGCTGGACCCAGCCCCACCGAGCTCCGATCCCCATCGATCGCCCCGACATGCTGTTTTGGCACAACCAGCAGGAACACCTGTGGCCCAGTCCGGGGGAGCTGTACCCCGCGGGTCCGGGCGGCCTGCTGAGGTTCGGGCGGGGCGGGCCGGGGAAGGCAGGGGTTCCCAGCGGAGGGGCATAGACTTCCTGTACTTGGGACCTCCGGGCAAGGGGGGGTGGCGAATAGGTCTGGAGTTTAGAGGGTCCTGGGACATCGCTAAACCCTTGGAGACCCCCCCCCTCCCGACACGTGTGCTGGGGAGAGGCAAGCGGGGCGGGGGCGGGGGAGTTGTCGGGAAGAAGGGCGCCTGGGGCTCGCACCTTGAGATTACAGGGGCCCGACGGGGCGGGGCGGGCTCTCCGGAAGGACCCCTGGGGGCTGCGGGGGGGCTTGGGCTTCCAGGGTCCTGCCCTCTCCGCAGGGAGCCCCTGCCACTGCCCTACCTGAAGCAGGAGGAGCTGCCCAGCGTGCCCAGCGCAGAGGCGCCCTGCCCCGCGCTGCAGTACGTGCTCCGCGCGGCCACCTCGCCGGCCGTGAAGCGGCAGGAGGAGACCCTCACCTACCTGAACCAGGGTGCGCGGCTGGGGAGGGGCCGCCCGCTCCGGGACTGCCCTGGCGGGGCTGGGGGGCATCCAGGCACCATCTTTGCCTCTCGGTGGGGCTCACCCCCGCCCCCAACTCCTCCCAGGCCAGTCCTATGAGGTGCGGATGTTCTGCAGCCCCAACCTGAGGGACGCTGCCCAGTGTCCCCGACTGCTGAAGGTGGGTGCGCCGCCACGCCACCGCTGCTGGTTGCCAGGGTCCCTGGGTGAGGGTCACTGTATCAGACCCTCCTGGCAGCTCCCGAGGGAGGGACTGTGGAGGACATGGGGCAGGGCGAAGCCGGGGACACTGCAGCGGGTGACTGGGCCTTTCTCCTTGTTGAGACCCAGCTGTAAAGACAAATGGGGCAGAACCTTAAAAGGGGGTGTTGGGAAGGGGTTAACCCCATTTTACAGAGGCGGGAACTGGAGTTCAGGGTCTCTAGGTCAGACCCCCAGCTTCACGGGTGGCCAGGGCGGATGAGCGTCTGAAGACAGACTCAGTGACCCTTGCTCCGTTCTTCATGCCGCCCAGGGGTGGGAAGGAAGGTAGCAGAGAGGGCAGGCTTGTTAGTCTCCCCCAGGTATGGGGACTGGTACCAACAACCCTGGCACCCTCTGACCCCTGGCTGTGATCTCTTATGCCCTGGCACCCTCTGACCCCTGGCAGTGCCTAGGTACCCTCTGACCCCTGGCTGTGCCCTCCCATTCCCTGGCACCCTCTGACCCCTGGCTGTGATCTCTTATGCCCTGGAACCCTCTGACCCCTGGCTGTGCCCTCCCATTCCCTGGCACCCTCTGACCCCTGGCTGTGCCCGCTGTGTCTGCAGAGTGTGGTCCGTGTGGTGTTCCATGACCGACGTTTGCAGTACACGGAGCAGCAGCAGCTGGAAGGGTGGAGATGGAGCCGGCCCGGGGATCGCATCCTGGACATTGGTGAGGGAACCCAGGGGCCCTCAGGGGCTGCTCTCTGGTTGGGAAGCCCTTGTGGACAGAACCCCCTTGCCCTTTGCTCACGGCAGACGTGCCATTGTCTGTGGGGGTGATGGAGCCCCAGGTGCTGCCCTCACAGCTCAACACGGTGGAATTTTACTGGGACCCCACAAAGAAGACTTGCCTTTTCCTGCAGGTGAGTCTGGGCGGGCCTGGGAGGAGACAGGGATCCCTGGGGGTGGGTAGCAGCCTAAGGGAGAAAAGACCGTGTATTTGGTGGGGTGGAGGTGGGGCGCAATAAGAATGAATCACTCCCAGAAGGGGGAGAGAGAGAGAGAGAGAGACAGACAGAGGAAGGGAGGGAGAGAGAGAGCCTCAGCGTGGGGTAGGTCACGTCAAACATTAAAACAACAAACAAAAGGACCCAAAAGGAGGGGGTTTTCTTGAAAGACGTCATGGTCTGCCACAAAAGGTGAGGTGAAAAAGAAACAAGAGAGGGAAAACCATTCCTCATCCGCCGCCCCACTCTGTGGACCACAGCCCCAGACACACTTCCATTCTGAGCTGCAGACAGGAAGGCCCTGGTTAGAACCACAGACCAGAGGAGAGACGCAGGCAGGGCCTTTGCCAGGGATGCAGGGACGGCGCTGAGAGGGCAGGGAGGGACAGGGAAGAGAGGGGCGGCAGGGGCATGTGGTCTGGAAACAGGGCGCGCAGGGGCCACCCGAGGTGGGGAACACCAGTCTGCTTTGTAGGCTTCGTGCACAAAATCACAATTTTTAAAACCTGGCATCATTTGGTAGGTATCTTTTACCACCATGAACAAACCCAAACTTTTAATTAGAAAAATGTGTCATGTGGCCTACATATAATGTGTCACAGTAAGGCCTCCTTGAGAAAGAGTTCCTCTTTGCCACTGAGAAGAAACAGCTAAAAGTTCAGTAGAAAACAGGCAAGGGGCATGAGCAGGCAATTTTCATAAGAAGAACCCAAGTGTCTGTGTGGATAACGCAAGCTTACAACACCCAATCAGAAAAATGCTGAAGACGCTGAACGATTGTTGGTAAGGTCTCGGAGAACAGGAACTCTCCTGTCCCAGGACGCAGATCCCTACTGCTGTTCTCTGTGTCCCTCTGCAGCCAAAGGGCACCCATTTCACATCCGGACTCTTCCACCTAGAACTGGTCCTTGAGCCGGGCGCAGGCAAGGACCCGAAACTCTGCTTAGCCGTGCTTCATGGAAATATTCTTCTCCACATGAAAAGAATCGAAGCTATCAAAATGCCCACCAGAGGACTGAGCCCCGGTGGCGTAGTGGCTGTGCGCGGGACTGCGGCCCACTGGGATGGAGGTTCAATTCCAGCTTCACAGGAGCAAAGACTGGGCCTCCTATTCCCACCACCAGAGGGCAGTGATGCAAAAAAAAACAACCCAAAAATTCCACCAGAAAAGGATGGACTTCTAATTAAGTTACCGTCCAGACAAACGAGGGCAGATGAGTCGCCAGAGGAAGCTTCTCTGAAAAATACATCCTGGCAGGAATCGGATAAGGGCTTGCCGCTCAGTACAGGTGTCCCTTTCAAGTGTGATTTCTTTGTGTAACCAGAGTGTTTGTATGTAGGGGTGTGTGTGTGTTACACAGACACTTCCAGATGGGATGGAATCATCTGGGAATTTTGCCTCTGAGGGGTGTGGTGGGGGGGCAGGTGAGGAGAAGCACCTTTCTCTCTGAGTCTTTTCAGGGATCTCCATGCTTCCCTTTATCACTGAGCCAGGCTTTGTTTGCAAATCCCACTGTTGAAGACTCGCTCTGCTCTAAGTACCTGGACTGGAAGCCCGTGGACGTGGCACAAAGCCAGCACCCACTTCCCAGCCTGGACTTGGCTTCCTTTTGAACTGGGTTACAGGACAAACCAGTTTCCCACGCATTGTCTCAAACACATGCTGTTTATTTATTTATTTATTTGGGGGGGGGCATCACTGCTCTCCGGTGGTGGGAGTAGGAGGCCCAGCCCCACTGCTGGAATTGAACCTCCATCCCAGTGGGCCGCAGTCCCGCGCACAACCACGACGCCACCGGGGCTCAGCCCCACATGCTGTTTAATCGTGGACTGCAATCCCACAGAATGACATCCCTGTCCTCCTTCCCCCTTGTGTCCATTCCTTAACCCTTCTGACTTTGTCTTCGGGTTGCCCTCACAGGGTTGATCACGTGGCTAAGGTGTCTGTGCCCCTAGACAGCACTGCCTGAGGTTTGGCTGGAAATTGAGGAAACATTGTTGGGTCCAGCCCTGAAGGGGGAGCTAAAGCCCACAGTATCTCAGGAGTCCCCGTCCTCTCTAAGAGACCAGCAAGCCTGGTCTGTTTTATGAGTTTCCATGCGGCCTCTTGTTTTCTCTGTTCAGGACCTTCCAGAGAGCAGTTGGTAATGGTAGCAGGTGCATCTGGTTCTTCTGGGGAGGCCTATAGATGTTATGCTTGTGGTCCCTTAGTCCATGGGATTCACTGTTCCTATGTGTCATTGATTTCCTTCGCCCATGCTTACTCCAGATGGAGAAAGAACAATTGTGACACCTTAAAAGGTTGCTCATAGGTTTTTCAGGGTCCAGTCACTTACTTGCCCCAGTAGGAAGCAGAGCTTTGTCCTTGTGGACGGTATCATGACCTTGATGTTGCCGGAGATTAGCTAGGGTCCTGAGCTTAGACCCTTCAGGTGTCATGTTCTGCCTAGGAGTGTTTTGTTGTCATTGTTTGTTTAGGTAACATAGCCCTGTCCCACCCCATTCACAGACACGTTTGCAGCACCGTTAAAGACACACGTCAGGAACATCTCTGTCAGATGTAGAAGGGGGCCTTCAAGAAGTTGTAGGGGAGGGAAATCCCGTGATCTCTCAATTCCCTTTTTCCTTGAGCTTTTAGAAGTTCCCTCAGATATCTGTTTGTGGGGGGGGGGGGCGGCGCGGGGGGGCGGGGGGAGGCTTCAGTAAGTCCCACTCTCCCTCCCCCACCCATCCAGCCTGAAAGTCTCTGCATGCGTGGCCCCCTGGGAGACCCCCGTCACTGCAGGATCGTGGGAGAACAGCACTCCCTCTGCCTGTGCCTGGCGCCCGTCTTCCCGGGTCTTCCGCTGAGTCCTCATTCTGACCCTTCCTCTTCACCCAGGTCAAGATACGTCTGGTCTCTAGTTAGTAATTCCCTCTTCCTTTCCCTCCCTCCCCTGGAACCATCACAGAATGTGTCTTTAACTATGCAAACTTGGCCCTGACTTTAGCACAGTGCTCTCACACAATATTGCTCCTTTCACAATGGATTGCGGCGTTCCCTGAGTCTTTATGTCCTCCAGGCTCATCCAGGTCCGGAGGTGAGAGCCCGTGTGGTTCTTTACCTTTGGGAAGTGTTCCAGTGGGCGTGTATATGCACTACTGGTGCGCGGTCCCTCCCGATGGACCCTTGTCTCCCTCTTGCTGCTCTGGGGATTGGTGCTAACAGGAACGTGTGTCTATCAAGTCAGGCTTCAGCTCTTCCTTCTCTAGGGTAGATCCCCAGGAGCGGATCGCTGGGCCTACGGGCTTTGCCCAGGTCACATCGTCCCCGGGAGCCTTACTCTTCCGTCTGGAGGTCAGGCCTGTTACTCTTCTTCGCAGGACTGTCGATGGACAAGGGAAGGTCCCACGTGACCTTGGAATCAAGCAGCCTCCAGAGGCTGGGGCTGAGCAGGATGAGAGGGCAAGGAGGCTTCCTAGGTGTGGCCAATAAACTCCAGGATGCCTTCCGACAAGCAAGGGAGGCTTGCTTACTTTGGGCCCATCATTGGGAAAGACCCCTTGTTAGACAAGGACCTCAGGGTTGTGAAGGAGTGGGTCACCAATGCCAGGGAAACCTGCAGTGACATAAAGGGACACAGTAGCTGCAGCAGTGGACTGAATGAAGTACAGCTCTGATTGTGGGGATGGTGGGGAACTGGACAGCACTGTGGTCAGTTACCCCCCAGGGTTCCTTGAATTGCAACTGACCCGAGAGTACTAACCACCACCACCACACGGCGTCCGTGCAATATTGGAGCTTCAATCCGCCATATACGTCGTACTTTAGTACTTAAAATCCACACGCGTCCAGGATTTTATAGTACTAAAATCAGTCGATTTTTAGTTGAGATTCAAATTTAATGGGATAGCTTGCATTTTATCTGGAAGCCACACTCTGGAGGGGGTTCAGACGAGGGTGGGGGCTGTGAGGAGAACTCGTTAGGAGTCCTGGTAGGGTCTAGCGAGCGCTATGCATTCGGCTGCTCACCACAGGCCAGCAGTGAGACCCCACCGGCCACCAGGAGGAGATGGCTGCCTGCGGGGTAAAGGCTTAGCCCCAGAATGCCACAGGGATAGTTCTAGTCTGTCCATACTCGCAGGCTTCCTTGTGCCTTTTGGTCTGTGCAGGTGTATCCGGGGTGGGGACGGTGGCCGTGGTTCCTAGCTGGGCTGGGGGAGAGGACCTATGTATGTCCTTGAAGGCCAGCCTGGGACGTCGCTCCTCCTCCCCCCCGCCCCCCGCAGCCATGGGGAGACGCTGGGGGTTTCTGCACAGGGGCTGCTTTACAGCTGACATCGGCCGGGGGGCGGACTGTGGCTTACAGGCAGGCAGGTGACTAACAGGCGTGGGGTG
Organism: Nesogale talazaci; assembly: GCA_004026705.1. Classification (NCBI taxonomy): domain Eukaryota; kingdom Metazoa; phylum Chordata; class Mammalia; order Afrosoricida; family Tenrecidae; genus Nesogale; species Nesogale talazaci. The sequence goes on along the minus strand of PVJH01016031.1, from coordinate 21,597 downwards.
GGATTCCTTGACCGTGGCCAAGGCCCGCAGTTACCCTGGCTTCTGGAGGCCCTTCCCCACCCCAGGTTCACTGCATCAGCACGGAGTTCACGCCGCGAAAGAAAGGTGGAGAGAAAGGTGTCCCTTTCCGCCTCCACATCGACACCTTCAAGGCCAGTGACAAGGCGTTCGCCCCGGAGCACCTGCACTCAGCCGGCTGCCTCATCAAGGTGTTTAAGGTACGGGCGTCAACCGGTTGTCAACGCGCCTCTGGCTGCCGGGGGCTGGTGCTGTGGGCCTGGCTCGTGTCCCCTCTGGGGCGGCCCGCTTCTGTACATGGAGGGGGGGGGGCTTGATCCTCTTCAGAGACCATCCAGGTAGGAGAGGGGGGTGGGGGACGCTGAGGAGCCCTTGTCACTCTGCACAGCCCAAAGGAGCTGACCGTAAACTCAAAACGGACCGGGAGAAGGTTGAGAAGCAGCCCCCCCACGAGAGGAACAAGTACCAGGTTGCTTGCGACAGCACGGTCTTCACCGAGGTGTGTGCGCGCACGCGCGGGGCGGGGGCGGGGAGGGGAAGGCGAGGCCGCAGGTCACCGCTGCCCCTCTCCAAAAAGCCAAACTCAACCCAGAGCGACCCTAGGGGACACGGTAGACCCGCCCCGGTGCGTTTCTGCCAGGAGTAGAAAGCCCCGCCTCCCTCCCGCGGAACCGGCCGATGGTTTTGAACGGCCGGCTTTGTGGCTAGCAGCCCAAGCTGTCCGCCCTGCGCACCAGGCCACCTGCCCGGCGAGCGCCGGCTCCTCCGCTCCCGGGCCGGGCGCAAGCCCCGCCCACTCGGCGGGGCCCCGCCTCCCACGTGGAAGGTGGGCGGGGCGGTGGGCCGCCCCCTCGGCGCCGGCCACTTGGCGACGCGCCGTTCGTCTGCCCGCAGTGTCCGCCGTGGCCGGAGCCCCCTGTAGGCCCCCACGCCCCTCCCGGCGCCCTGGCTCTGCCCTGCCCTCACCCCTCCAAGCTCCTGTCCCCTGAGAGGTGAGGAGCGTCCGCCGCGGGCTCCCGGGGTGCGCGGGGAGCCCCGGCGGCGGGAAGGCCGGGCCGAGGGGGCCGTGCGGGCGGGCGGCGGGGGCAGCTCCCCGCGGTGTCCGTGCCGCCGCCCTGCTCCTGAGCCTCCGCCGCCCCTCGCAGGCCCAGCACCTCGCCGCCGTTCACTGTCGAGGCTTTGGGGGGCAGCGCCGCTGAGGTGAGTCGTCCCCTTCCAACCCTGCACCCCGTATCCGCGAGCGCGCCCGGGGCCCACCCCGCTTCGCTCCCCGGAATGAATGGAGTTAGCCTGCCCCCTGGTGGACAGCCGGGGCACGGCTACAGGTTGCAGGAGTCTGTGCTGAGCCTCCCCTCTCAGACCGGGCGACCCCATGGCCCGGGGCGCTTTTCTCCTCTCCCCCTGGTCTCCAGTCTGGGATCTGGGACTGCCGAGGGGGACCACACCGGGGCCCTCTTTCTGCCTCAGGATCTGACTCCCGGAGCCTCCATCCCAGAGACACAGCACTGGCTGCATGGGCACCGCTTCTCCGGCTACTGTCGGATGCTAGCCAACTTCACCGGTGAGCTTGGGGCTAGGTCAGCAGGACCAGGCCTGTAGGGGACCAAGCTGCGGGCACTGAGGCAGGAAGTCTGCTGGGGCTTGGCTTGCTGTTATGCCGCTCAGGACTGTCTCCTCGGATATAATCCCATCGAATTCATACCCTGTCCCTGGAGTGGCTCAGCACCCTGCCCAAGGACACACGGGGGGTAGAGCTGGGCTTTGAATCCCAACAGGGCTCCTCTGCCCAGGCACGACACGACACAAACCAAACCCCAAGCTCACTGCCAGGGAGCTGCCAACTTCCAGCAACATGCCCCATAGGGCTGGGTAAAGCAGCTCCAGGAGGTTTCTGAGAGTACAAATCCTGCCTCCCGAAGAAAAGCCTCTTCATTCTCCCACAGAGTGGCTTGTGGTTTTGAACTTCCAGGCCATGATGTGACTCCCTATGCCACTCGGGCTCCTGGCACCACTGTGTCCCCTGCCTCCTTCAGCCTTCTTCCCTCAACCTGCCCCTGTCTGACTCTGCAGGCACCGATTTGCTGAAGCTCACCCGGCCGGACCTCATCCAGATCTGTGGAGCTGCTGACGGCATCCGTCTTTTCAATACTCTTAGAGCCAGGTGCTAGGCCCTGCCAAATAAGCCCTTCTCCCACTGTAGTGGTCCTTACGAACTCAGCTGGCAGGGATGCTGCAGAGAATGGTCAGGCCAGAAGGTACCTTAGAAGACCCCATAGATGCTGAGCCCTGGAGGCGTAAGTGGTTGAGTGCAGGACTGCGGCCCGCGGGCTTGACGGTTCCAATCCAGCGGCGGCTCTCAGGAGCGGCACTGGTTAGTGCCCACGACCACCAGGGGCAGTGATGCCCACCCCCCCCCCCCCCAAAAAAAAAAGACCCCATAGTCACAATCCCTCTGATTACAGAGGGAGAACTCTCAGGCCAAGGAGAGTGCCGTGCCTGAGGCCACAGATCAAGGCTGAGCTGGCCAAGCTCCAGGGACCCCCCTTCCTGTGGCCACCCTCTCGGCCTTCAGTTTCCAGGGGCAGAGAACTGGCTTTTCCTCACTTGCCTAGCCGCAGGCCCGACATTCACTAAGGGGCTAAGCAATGCTTGGTGTTCTTCCTGGAGAGCTGGGAGGCAGCAGGGACTCTCCCTGGGATGGGGGCTGGACGCAGCCCAGTGCAGGGATGAAGGACTGATACAGTTTCCCTGGCCCAGGCCCATCCGCCATCGCCTGACCCTCTATGTGGCTCAGGAGGCCCCTGGACAAGAGTGTGCCGGGTCTAAGAGCTCCGACCCAGGTGAGGTTCTGACCCATGCCCCTGCAGATGCAGAATTCGGCTGTGGCTGCGGTGAAATTGCTCCTGGGGAAAGGGTGCCCTCTTTGGCATTTCTGGCTTTCCCGACCAGTTCAGTCCGCTTTCCTGCTTTTTTCCCCATGTTCTACTCTTCATCCCATTTGTCATGCCACAGTATGGGCGTCAGCGCATCATCTCACACCTTACTTGGGTTTCCATGATGCATTCACAGGAGTCCTCCTACTGGAGGTCCCCGAGGCCACCCCCACCCCCCACCAATCTGTTCCCAGGAGCCTTTCTCCCACCGACCCCTGCGCCTGTGCTGCCCACTCTCAGGCTTTTACCAAGAGATCTCCCTGGATGAACTCAGTGCTGTGGAGCTGATGGGGAAACTGGCTGAGTTCCTGGCCCTCCCAGCCAATCAGGTCCACTGCCTCTTCCATCAGGGCCCTGGGGGGGTCCTCATTCTCCTCAGTGACCAGGTAAGAGGCCCCCCCACCCTGTCCAGAGCCTTGCTCCCCTCTTCCAGGAGGCTTCTCTGCAGGCTCCACGGCCCTTCCCCAGCCCTGGTCATCATCACTGGTTGTGTGGTCCCCCCTCAATTATCAGTTTAGCCCATGACCCCTTCTCCCTCGCAGGTGGTCCAGAATCTTATGGACGAATCCTACTTTGTGGCCACCGCAAAGAAAGGTAGGGGTTTTAGAGGGAGCCGATGGACCATGTCTGGCTGCTGCTAGAGGGGTGAGCTTATGCTGGGTGCTCCCTGCGGGTGTCCACGTGAGGTGGTGACCCAGCAGGCAAACATCTGCTGAGGGCCAGTTCTTAGGGAGAGTGCAGGACTCAGAGCTATTTTTAGACTAGGAGAGATGCGACTAGCTGAGTGTACCCTCGTGAGAAAAACGTCATTATTGTTGTTGGAAACCTGGTCTCTGCCTGCCAACCCTTACTCGCTGCTCACAGCACCTCTGGGGTGGGGGTGAATTGGTTGTGAGGCTGAACACCTGGGATCCAGGGCAGTGGTGGGTGGGAGGGCCTGCCTCCGCCCAATGGTGCCCTCTTTACTGCTTCCAGTGCCGAATTCAGATGGCTACTACTTGGTCCTGGCCAAGGCCTAGGGGAACCTGTCCCCAAAAGGGTCCTTGGGTCCCTGCTCACCAGAAGCTCGCCTGACTGACCGGCAGATGCCACACGAACTTCTTTCAACTCAGCAGCAGTGCCTGTTGGGGCCCTCAGACACAGTGCCCCCCACCCCCCGACTCACCTGAGCTGCAAAGTTTATGCAGCAAAACCCCAACTCAAAGCCCGAGCCTCTAGCAATATGGACCAAGACCTGTGGCATGCGCAGTGTGGCTACTGGACATGAGTCAAATTCATGTTGATTTCAAAATGTCTTCACTCCTTGTTAAATTAAAAGCTAGTTTAAATAAGTACATATGGCTTTCCAAAGTGTTATTTCCCCAAGAGGAAGTACCTTATATGGACCTGGGCAAGGAAACACTTGATTCCCACACCACCCTCCAGTGAGTTAGGATGGAAGCCTCCAGAGACGACCAGGCCACACTCCAGCAGATTTGGAAGTATTGTAGCTGAACGCACAGTGACAAGGTGATAGGTTGTTTTGAAAATCGAGTTGTCTTTCTCAATTTCAGTTATTAAAAAAAACAACATCCTTACACCAAGATGCTAAGGTAGCGGTGTCAGCTAACTACTTAGCCAGGGGTTCAAGCCTACAAGGTGCTCCAAGGGAGAGAGATGAGATGAGCCAGTGACCAGTTTTTGGACAGAGTCAGAATCCACAGGCTTACTTTTAAAATGTTAGATGTTACAGTTGACCTCCCTTCTACCTCCCCCTAAAAGGAACTGGCGAAATCGAAGCCTGTGGACTTTTTTTTTTTTTTGGAGGGGGTATCATTGCCCTCTGGTGGTCGTGGGAGCTACCCAGCCTTGCTCCTAGAGAGCTGCTGCTGGATCTGAACCGCTAAACCAATTGGCTGCAGTCCCGCACTCAACCACTACGCCACCAGGGCTCAGCCTGCCTGTGGACATTTGTAAGAGGACACCATGGGCTTGGTTTTCTTAAGATCAGCAACTCTCCTGAAACTGATGTGTTGTGAGGTAAAGGCTCGCTTCTTCCAGAGGTAGCAATGAAGTACTCATCTGCTGTATCCTGACCTGTTCCTATTTCCCTCATCCCTCCCCACCTGAAAAATTCCACGCATCGACATGGAAATCACTGTGGAGAACTAAGCATTATGAGACAATGGACCAAGGAGACCTGTTAGACACAGGAGACCAACGTGTGTGTCCTGTGACCCATTCCCCTCACTTATTCTTGACATTCTCTGGACCCCTGATTAGGGTCGGGGAGAAAGGCCCTCGATGCCAGCAGAGGTGACATATGGAAGACAAGGGGAGGGAGGCCTTCTTATCCTTTGAAGTTCAAAGATCAATCGAGGCCCCCCAGGGTGGTCACTTGAGCTGGGCCCTGCACGCATCCCGCGGGGGCCTTGATGAACGCCTCCAAGGGCGTCTGTGACTCTGAGGTTGCCCGAGGGGGTGGTCTCTGCTACACCGCGATTTACACGGAGGGCAATTCCGCTAGACTGCTATCTCTGCCTAGGCAAGGTCAGCGGTTCCAAACCGAGGGAGGGAGCCGAGCTTTCTACCCAGCCTTCTGAGGGAGGGACTGGGCTGCACTGACGGCGGCGTCTAGATAGGGACACAGCTGTGGGCAAGAGGGGGCTGGCTCTGGAAGCAGCAAACGGCACAAGGCTCTAAAGCAGTCACTGCTAGCTGTCCTGTTGCCCCTGAAACCGGCACCCGAGGGCCGGGCCTCAAACGATTGGCCTTGGCCGGGTCCTACTAGACTCAAAACCCCAGCAGGCTGACTTTGGAATTGGGTGCCCTGCCCCTTTCCTAGTTAAGGTAGGAGCAATGTTCTGCAGAGAAAAGGCAGAGGGCCTCTCATGTATCACATCAGGGAGAAGAGTTCAGGGTGCTAACGCAGACTAGAGGGGGGCCCCAAAGCCCCCCTCATCCACCACGCATGACCCCCACTCGACGGCCTCAGGAGCCCTGGCGGTGACGGGCCCCAGGAAGCTCTTGCTGCTCACAGCTCCAAGTCAGGCGATTTCTGCAGCAAAATGAAAAGTCTCCACAGCTTATTTCCTTTAATTACATCATAAAACAAAATTAGAACATACAGGAAACAATAGTTACATAACAATTTATATATTTATATATAAAAACTTTTTTTCTTTTTTTTTTAGTCCAAAGATTTTAAAGCAAAAGGAACCCTCTACTGCCACCTTGGATTTGACTCATTTTAAATAACCCTCCCCCCACCCTCCCTCAAGCGCCCAACAATGGAGTGGACACAGTCACTGGACAGCTGATGGAGCCTGGTGTGCCGGCCCCCGGGCTGGCCAAGCCCCGGCCGCCTGGTGGAGGAGCGAGCCAGCAGCAGTGCCCACCCTGAAGCCCTCCAGGGCCAGTCTGCCAGGGCTCAGGGGTGGGGATGGAGGTTGTGTTCAAGGATTAAGCCGAGGCTGGTTTGAAGATAAAAATGTCTCCAACAGCACCATGTACCCGCCCTCTCTGTCTTCCAGTAGTCTGACAGGCAGCCGTGAGCCTCCCGGGTCTTTTTCAGGCCTGTGCCCTCGGGGGCACTGATCAGAGTGGGGGCAAAGGACATGGCAAGGGCAGGTGATGTGGAAGCAATCCAGGGAGGGGAGAGTGGGAGGCATCCTATGGCCGCATTGAAACAAGAATGGAGACAGGCCTCTCCCCAGACAGTCCTCCTCTGAGGGGCTCCGTACAGATCTTTGGGAGCCAGCTCTCAGAGCTGCAACACAGCGAGAGAGAAGCCTGGTAGATCCCCAGTCACGTCCCCAGACTTTGTAGGAATGCCAACAGGCTCTGGGAGTTCAGAGGTTAGTCTGTCATTGTGGGGTGAGGTGAGGGGTGGGGGATAAGAGATCTCAGGCCCACCTCTTCTTGCACTTGTTAGAAATTAACAGTCATCAGAGAAGCACACAAAGGGAGGGGAAGTAAACCCAGGAAAGTAGCAGCAAAGGTTTAGCTTATACATCTATTAACGTAGCACTAGGGAAGAAATCCTTCAAGCTTTTTGGGGGGAGGAAAGTAAAATTAAATCAAACCATGCCAGTTAGACATTTTGTGTTGGGCTTTAGGGTCAGATTCTCACTTTTCTAGTGCCACGAAAAACACAAGTCCCCTCCCCCAAACAATGAGTGCAAGGCCTGAGAGGAGCATGAGCAGCAGTGCGGTTCAGATTTAATAGGGAGCTTTAAGTAGAATCAGTGGGACAAACTTTTCTTCCACAAGGCCCTGAACAACCCCACCCCACCCCCCCAAAAAAAAAAAAAAAAAGAGAGAGACACGACTTCAAAGATTTCCTCAGGCAGAAGAGCGAAGGCATGTGCTTGGACATTTCCCACAATCTCTTCCTGGGGCAGAAATCTCATTTGCCGCCCACTTGTGTTCTGGCCCTACTACAGAAACCACCACCCTCCGCAGTAGCTACTAAGTGCAGTATGTGTGTGTGTGTGTGTGTGTGTGTGCAGTGGTGTCAACCCCCCAGCTGGCTGACTGCTGAGGTGTGTGGGAGAAGGCCTCTCTGGAACCACTGGAAATCCTTGCCAGCAAGAAGGGCCTGGAGTTCATCCGGAGTAGCTTAAAGGAACCGACCCAGACGAGCGGGAGTTGCATTTACGCGGATTCAGGGCAGATGCTCGTGCCTGAGGCAAAGGACCCCGCTCTACCCCGGGTTCTTTCTTACTTTAAACCTCAAACTCAGCCCCCCTGCCCCCAATTCTTCAAAACCAGAGCCTGAAAAAGGGATGAAATAGAAAGACCAAATTGACTAAGTTTGGGGTACTCCTGGTTCCTCTTCCTAAAGGGCGAGGCCTGCCTCAGCCAGAGAAGTCCTGAGACTCAACCCCTGGAACCAAATTCTACCAGCAGCTTAGTCAAAGCCATAGAGGCCGAGCTGGAAGACGTGTATACATGGAAGGTCCTTGAGCTTGTGTAACCCTTTATTCCTGCGGCGAGTTAATGTAATTCTCTTGGACTCCCAAGATTCACTCAGACTCAGCCAAGAGGTAACTGACTGACTTTACTAAGGACCAAAGGTTTGGGGGCAGAACTGATGTTCCTAAGCATGAAATGGACGCAGGAGGGCCATCTCGATAGGGAGGGGCAGAGAAGTCCTTCATGCTGAAAACGCACTTGCCTCCAAGTGTTGGTTTCGGTGTGAAGCGCAAAGATGAGCAGGACAGAGCAGCGGAGGCTCAGACAGCCGCTTTGGCAGAGAAGAGGCTTCTGGAGATAGCCACCAGTCAAATGGGGGAGGGGCTGCCTCAAGACTGTCAGTCAACTTGCACCCTCTTCTCAAAAATCTGGTAATAGACAATGCCTCTGTGAGAGGCGATTACAGATTCTAGAATCGTTGGGCAGATCTGGCTCTGTGGAGCAATGGATTGCGCATAGAACTGTCGGGCAGAGAAAGGTAATCTTCTCATAAAATGTTCTGGAACCCCAGAGCCTATCATCGAAAGATATGGTCAGCCAAGCACACAAAGGAGGGAAATGCTGAAAGATTAGCTTTATGAGTCTTCACTGGTGGGAATTGGCATGGTCTGGTTTCCAGCACCGTCACACAGCTAGGGCCCATCAGGAGGTGAGTGCTTCTCTCCAAGTGAGAGTCCTGAGGATAGACTGCCCAGAGAACAGGCACCCTCTTCTTTCCTGTCAATCCCTTACAATTCAATGAGTCAAGGCAGGTTTCCTTAGGCACCCCACCCCCCACCCCAGTGGGCTATCAAAGGAGTAAGAATGCATTTTACAGGGCATTAGAAGTCAAAGAACTTGGCTGCTACACCAAACTGTTTTTTTGGGGGGGCATCACTGCTCTCCGGCGGTGGGAGTAGGAGGCCCAGCCCCACTGCTGGAATTGAACCTCCGTCCCAGTGGGCCGCAGTCCTGCGCACAACCACTACGCCACCGGGGCTCAGCCCTACACCAAACTGTTTTAATGATTTTGAAAGCCCCCAATAAACCCTAAAAGCATGTTAGGTTTCCCTCTAAAATGTATGATACAAGAAATATGTAAAATTTCTACACCTCTCCTAAATCAAGTAAGTGGATATGAAAATCAGAATGAAAACTTACAAAAAATAAGGAATCCTTTTATACTCACTAAAGCTCAGAGTAAAGGGAAAAACATTTCATATAAATAAAAACCATGTGCCTTCATATTCCAAATATTGGAAAAAAGCCGCAGCCAGATCCCCTTACTCTGCATACCCAACAGTTTGATTCCAAACCCGGTAAGCAAGCATCCCCCAGTGAACAAACGGCCCATGCCATCCAACAGTGGCTGGTGGGAAGCTGCCCAGGACAAAAGCCCAGAGGATGCTGCCCTGGGGCGAGGAGGGAGCAGTGGGAGTGGGAGTGGGGCTCTCACTCCGAGCATAGGAGGGTGCACAAAATAACAAGCTGTCCTCTGTGTGGCGTGGCCAACGGGCGAGGGTGTGACACAAGACCACTGCAGATGCCTGGTGAACCCCGTAATGGATGAGGCTATGGGGACAAGAGGAGGGAGTGCTCCATCATTTTTTCCAGGAACATGGCAATATTTCCTCCTGGCCTTCAGAAGGTTTATAGCAATAGTTTTTCTCTTTTTTGGGGGGAGGGCATCACTGCCCTCAGGTGGTGGGAGTAGGAGGCCCAGCCTTATATAGCAATAGTTTTAAAGGTACCTTTGTATGTATCCATATTTCTTCTTTCCAGTCACTCCCCCACCCGCCCCATTACAGATGGCATTTTCTGGAGGGGCTATGGAGCCTGCAAAATGCGCCAATACGCTATCCCCAAGGAGAACTTTTTCTATACCCTTTAAGACATACTGGATTTCAAGAATGTTCCAGTTGTTGAGGCAACAAACAATTCTGTTTAAGACCCTTTCCATCTGACTGGAATATACCATGTTCTGCACTTTCAAAATCTTAGCACACTCATCACTTGGTGTGGAGTGCAGCCTGGCACACCAGATTTATTTCCTTCCACACTTGATGGACCCAAAGTGTTCTTGAGAAGGAAGATTTCTGCACCCACCTACCTGAGCTGATACTGCATAGCCTACACACTCTCACGTGGATCTATTTTGGGCCACAACAGAAGGAATAAAATTAAATTGCAAAGATGGAATCATCCGGGCAAGTCCACATGGAGCTGCATGTGGGCAAACTCTGAGCTGAGAGAAACAGAACTTCCAAGTGATGTTCTGGAAACCCCCCTCCCTTAGTAGCCCTAACAGACGGGGCAATTTTAAGCAACTCCCTAATGAGGGTATGATGGTAGATTTTTTCAGGCACTAAAACAAAACCTTTAGAGAAGATGGCCCCTAAATAAAACTGCACACGGTTTCTGACTTCAGGGTTTAGAAATCTATTTCTTGTGCTTGAGAGGAGTGCTTTATTTCTCTCACCATCCATGACTTTGGGAGTGAGGCGTTCCTGGACTTCTAGGAAACACCTGCCTGGGCCCAGGGCTCCTGCGCTTGCCCCACTGTTCGCACCTGTCCACCTCTGTATTCCACCAGGGAAGTCACGAGCAGAGTGTTAGAGCGCGAAGTCCTGGTCCTGTGAGGCTCAGACATTAGACACGGAAACCACCACCACTGAAATGCAGCTGCCCAGCTGTCCCGGGGCCCCTGCTGGACCCCTGCTGTGCTAAGTGTGGACGAGAAACAGAGGCCCCCTCCCTTCCAAGGAAGACTCCAGCCTCAAAGACCTAAGATAGGGAACGCCAGAGATCACACGGATTCCGGTGAACCCAGACCTAGCTCATCAGCAATGTCTGGGCGGGGGTAGTGGGGGCTTGCAGTTTTGAGTCTTAATATGACACTTTACAAATCATGCATTTCTCTTTTAGTGGAGTTTGATGGAAGATGTGCAGAGGGGAATGGGCATCTCGGGACTCTTGTCATTTATCACAAGATATATAGCAGCCAAAAGGTAAAGTTTGTTTTCAGTAAAACAGTTTTAGTTCAATTTCTTCTCATAATCTTCTCATTTTTGTTACATTTCTCTCCAGACTGGCAAAGATTCAGGCAGAGTTCCCCAATTGTAAAATTTAGACTTAAAAAAATATTTTATTATGACTCTCTTAAAAATGCTTGGTACCCCCAATTAACCATCCAAAATGCAAATTGTCAACACAACAGCAGCAAATTAGTAATGACCGAGTGTGAGTGCGCGAACTGTGAGGGAGAGGCTGGGCAAGAGAGAGAGAGAGCAGGAGGGAGCCATGGAGGACGGAAGACGGGGCACAGGTGCGCCTGAGGGAGTCGTCACACTCGGACCTCCACAGGGATTTCAACGCAACCATTGGGGACCTCTGGGCCAAATACTAAAGCCCAGGAGGAATGGATGAGCCTTCTTTGTGAGCATGCGCAGCAGGTTGGCATGGAAACAATGCACAGAAGCTCTGTAGTCATCTTACAACGATGGCTGCCATTTCGAGGATGCAAAGACATCGTCCTCTGGTCCCTGGATGCAGCATATTTTGTTTTTCTTGCTTCGCTTGACCCTGGAGGACAACAGCTGCTGTTCCAAAATCCCCAGACCCCAGTCCTCAACAGAAGACACTGCAGTAGCAGTAACACTGAGTTCGCTGGAATGCCCCCTTCCTTCTACCTCGGCCTATGCTTTTCTTCTGGGCATGTCCAACGGGAATGGTTAAGCTTGACCAATCCACTTGATAAATAAGCCAGCTCGGACTTCAGTCCCACGGTCACAGAGCTCGACTGGATGAGGGTGAGGGTATGTAGGCGCATCAATGTGTGGTCCTGGGGATCTGGACACTGCCCTCACTTTGTAACCCTTGCCCAGAACACTGGGGTCGCTTCCACTGGAGAGACTCCACGGTAACTCTAGAAGTGTCATTAAATACTCAGTTCACCAAGGATGACCACCTCCATTGTCATAGGATGATGCAGCATCTGCAGAATCGCTGTCTGCTGCCCCCTACTGATGGGGGTGGAGTGACAGGTGCGAAGTAGGCGTGGACTTTAATATTGGGTAAATGGGTCTGAAACAAGATAGAAACATTACTGAGAGAGGGTTTCACCAGAGAGAGAGAGAGCAAGGTTGCTTTCAGAAAATCCACTAAAGGGCTGAATGGGCATGAAAGCAGTCAGAGGCTGGGCAACAGTCAGGGAGTGAGTTACAAGGCCTGGACTGTATACTCTGTAACATGCCACGTATTCTAAATGACCAAATCACGCTCATATAGCTTTGTTTGACATATGATTCCGTAATTATAAAGCTGAGGAAGGAAATATGTCTATCTAAAAGGGATTTGCAAAGGACAGACACAACTCAAAACAAACTCAGAAAGCGGGCTGAGCCCCGGTGGCGTAGTGGTTGTGCGCGGGACTGCGGCCCACTGGGATGGAGGTTCAATTCCTGCTCATAGAAGCAAAGGCTGGGCCTCCTACTCCCACCACCAGGGCAGTGATGCCATTAAAAAAAAAAAAAAAAGAAACTCAGAAAGCTCCAATTTTTTTTTTCCCCAAGCACTTGTGGAAAATGTCTTTCCTAGTTAATCAAATAAACTCATTTCTTTCTTTCTTTAAAAATAAACGGTGTTTATTACTTGAGACCATAACTGTTGTCTCGTTACTTTCTTTAGTAATGCACTTCTAGTCTGTTAAATACTTTCTGAATACCTACTGTATTCAAGGCACTGTGTTATTTGCTTAAGAGAGGGTACAAAGACAGTCGAGATGAGAATCCTGCTCCTAAATAATGAAGTCCAAGTGGACACGTGCTCATGCCTCGAATAAACACACACTCTGGGGAAGGAGGGGACAAAAGGAACTTCATGGTAGGGCAAGGCTAGGAGCCCCCGGGCAAGCAGGGCATAAAGTAGGCTCTGGTGGAGAGATGGCCTTCTGTTTGGGAGTGCCAGTTAGCTCTGTCTTCTAAGTCTGAGGTGAGAGGAGGAACAGAGGCCAACCCCGGCTCCAGAAGCGGCTTGGAGCTCCTGGCTGCGTCCAGGAGCCACATGACAAGTGGAATTTGGTTCGGAGGCTGGTGGTACGGGCCTAACTGGGCACGGTGCCTTTCCCACAGCAGGGGTGAAGCATGCACACACATCTTAATCGCGTGCTAATAAATGTCTGGTTGAATGGACCGATCTCAAGTCATCTGTCCTTTTAGTATGAAGTGACCAGATGTCCTGATTATTAACAATTTAATAACGTCTGGTGGTGTTTGATAATTAAAATAAAAATATTACAATACTATTTTTGCATTCTATGAAAATTTTTGTTGCTCCATATAGACCGTATTTTTAATCAAGCACAACCCGCCCCCCCAGTCAATGTTGTTCCGCTTAAAATCTGGTCAATTTAATTTAGTACCTTTTTCCTGACAATCCAATCAATTCACTGAGCATGGATCTCTTCAGTATGGAGGGTGGGGCAAAAAAACCGACTGAATTCATTTACTGTCTTGAATGGGATGGGGTGGGGAGAGAAAGGCTGCAGGAAGAGGGTTTGATGTGAAGGGAGATACAGATCGAAATATTAAACCCCATTTGCCAAATATCTCCTCTCTGCTGTTTCTTTCTTTCTTGGCACGTGCTTTCTGACTCAGGGATGTTCTTAAGCCCTGAACACTGTTGCAGAGGCTGCGGGAGGAGACCTACTTCCACTCCTTTGAGTGGGTACTTTCTACTACAGGTCCATCCAAGCACAGCTGAAAGCCATCTACTCTTGGGTGTGCTTGCCGTCTGTCTTCCTGCTAAATGCCTAAGCATAAGATAAAAGCCCCGAAATAGAAATCTGAAAGAGGAGGTGCTGAGAACACCAGAGCTGGAGAGCGCTGCAGCCATCTTTACCCGGAGTCTCTTGATCCCAGCCCGTGTGATTTGCTGGCAGTCGTAGAGTTCAATCCTCTCGAGACTGTGACAACTCTTCAAGTGCTCCAGGGACGCATCTGTGATTAGCGGGCAATTGTCCAGCTCAATCACTTCCAGCTGGTCATGGGCGCAGGCCCCATTTCCCAGGTGACGAATCCCATCGTCTGTGATCAGCTCACAGTGAGACAGACTCTGCAGCCAAACAGAGCAAGGAAGGACACTGTAACAGCCTGTAGCATTCCTCTGGCTGGAGGTCTGTGGGAGCCGGCCCTCCCTGGGTTGTGCTGATGACTATGGCGCCATCCGGAGACCCATTTGGTGGAAAAGGAGGCACACTAGAGCTGTCAAACAATGAAGGCGTTTTCTGGGTATGATTCTGAGCATAAATTGTGAATTCATGTTACGACCATGAGATAATTTACAAACAAGTGAATTTAAGTGAAGCCTTAAAAATGACCAAATAGGGATGAGTCCCGGTGGCTTAAGTGGTTGTGTGCGGAACTGCGGCCCACTGGGACGGAGGTTCAATACCAGCAGTAGGGCTGGGCCTCCTACTCCCACCGCTGGAGAGCAGTGATGCCCCCCCACCAAAAAAAAAAAAAAAGAAAATGACCAAATAGGGCTGAGCCCTGGTGGCGTAAGTGGTTGAGTGTGGAACTGCAGCCTGCGGGCTTGGCGGTTCAAACCCAGCAGTGGCTGGGTAGCGCCCATGCCCACCAGAGGCAGTGATGCCCACAAAAACAAGACCAAATAAGGAAAAGAGGGGAGCTGACAGCAAGAACTTAAGTAAAAGCAAATGTTTTGAGAATGATGAGGGCAACAAATGTACAAATGTGCTTAATGTACAATGGATGTGTGTATGGATTGTGATAAGAGTATGAGGGCCCCAATGAAATTTTTAAAAATTACCAAATAAAAAGTAACATTTTTCCTTTCTACAGAGACTGTAGTTGTTAGTCTGTGCAGAGAGAACTTCCCCCCAGTTTCCTGGGCTACACGCTTTTTTTTGGTTCCTCCAGGGCTTCTTGTAAAAAGAACTAGTGGGGCTTAAACTCGTTCCCCACTAAATTTCCTGGGATTTGGACAAAGAATGAAATCCCTGACACAGGGGCATATGCACACATGACTTTAGATGCTTAAAGCTACTCCCCACTGCCAGCAAGCCAACTCTAACTCACAGTAATCTTATGTGGGGTTTCAGCGACTGTGAATCTCTAACGAAGGAAGACGGCCTCACCTCTTCCGTGGAGTGACTAGTGGGTGTGAACCGCTGGCCTTGTGGCTGAGGTTAGTAGTCTAAAATTTACCCTACAGCACCCTGTGACAGCTACTCGGCTGGGTGTGGTCAACCCTTCACATAAACTCTTCCAGTTCTACTTTATCAAGTTTCCTCAAATCCAGTGACACTTCATGCTTGACCTCATTTTGTACAGTACTTGACCAGCAAATACCTGACAGTCTAGACGGTGAAGAGCAAATCAAAATGCCTTCTGGAAGCAGGACAAAGTAGCTCTCCCTCCATCAGACCATGGCTGGTTATGCTTCATACAGACATTTAGCTCCAATGTGAAGCAAACCTATCTTAGGGTATGGGTCTCTGGAAATGTAAGCAAGCATCAGGCAGACTGGAGTGTAATCGCTCTCTCCATGAAGTTTCTAGTCTCCAAGCATTGATATTAAAAAATGATAGCTAATTGTATCATTGAGGTTTGATTAAATCCAATAAACATAACACTTGGAAAGCCCAGAGGTAGGGGGGAATCGGAGAGCGAATAATGAGCACAAGAATGACGGAGAAAATAAGTTCAAAAACTGATTGTGATGATGACTGGACAACGCTTTTGAATTGTATGATATGTGAATTACGTGCCAATAAAACTGTTAATAAAGTCTTGAAAAATTTCAACAAAGAAAGTAGAAAGCCAAACTTACCAATACTTGAAGTCGAGGACAATGTATAGAAAGTTGGATTAATGTGCTATCTGTTATCTAAAAGAAACAAAAAGTTTACTGTAGGCAGATTTCCAAATCAAATCATAGACCCATTCTTGACTACCTTTCTCTCCTGACCTTCTTTATAAGCAATCATGGAACACAGACTATTTAGGCTGAGAACGCATCTGGCTATGTGAACCCACTAACAGGAGGCACAGACACCTCAGTTAACTTGGTAAACTCTTGATCAATTTCTTGGGGGGGGGGGGGGGGTAAGCCACATCATCAAATATGCATAGATTTAAATAGGCGTTTGACAAACTCTAACACCAGTTCCAGGTAATAACTTTCAGCAAGGGCTGAGCCGTGGTGGCGTAGTGGTTGTGTGCGGGACTGTGGACCACTGGGTTGGTGGTTCAAATCCTGTGCCCGCCCCCCAAACAAACAAACAAACTTTCAGCAAAATAGACCTAGGTGGGTAATTGCTCTACATAACAAAGGTCCATATGCAAGACCAGTGACTAAACATCTCGTTCCAAGGGAAGAAACTGAACACATTTCCCCTTGAGAACAAGAACTAGACAAGAATGCTTTTACCACAATCCTTACTCAATATTAAGTATGAACCAGAACTATTAACAACAAAAAACAAAAGGCATTCAAAGTGGCAAAGGAGAATTCTACCTGCAAATGGGAAGATTCTATATGCAGAAAACCCAGAAGATTGGCAAAGAAAATTGTTGGAAATAGTTGAAAGATGTGGGAATATAGCAGGGCATAAGGAAGACAACTCTAACGAGGAAATCAAGAAAACAAAACCATTTCTAATACAAATGAGAGGAAATAATTAGGAATAAACCTAGCCAGAGAACAAAAGACTTATACAGAGATAACTACAACTTAAGAAGTATAACAAAGCAGGAGGCCTTTCACTTTCCAACATTAAAATTTACCACTTAGCTACGGTATCTCTATAACTGCCTGGTATGCAAACAAACGACAGACAGAAAGACCAATGGAGCAGAAAAGAGAACCAAGAAATAATCCCATCCACCTACAGACAACTGATTTTGACAGAGGACTGGAATACATGAAATGGGGAAGAGACAGTCTCTTTTAATAAATGGTACCGGCAAAACTGGACTTCCATTTGTAGAAGAATGAAACAGGATCCTTACCTCACCACATTACAAAAAACGAACTCAAAAATGTAAACCTTAGAACTGTAACGCTCATTTAAGGAAAGAAGGCTCTGACTGATGGTTATCTCGTGTGAGGGGCAGGTTTACTGTGCCAACCTGGCCAATAGGGCCAATAAGGTCACAGTTTGATTGGAAGGCAAAGAGGTAAATGGCTGGGCTAGTGCCACCCTCTCCCTCTTGCTCTTGGGCGACTGGCCAGCATGCAGTTGCCAGATCGGTGCCTCAGCTTGTGTGCTACACGAGCCCCTCTGGGACCTGCCACCCAGTGGATCATGTTGCTAGAGTTTGAGGGTTGAGACCTGCTTTGCCGTGCTGCCACATCACTTGAGGTTGGGTCTGTCGGATCCTGTCATTTTGCTCATGTGGGTGGCAGTTACTGCCCCAGAATGGTAGAAAGCCATGCTGGGGTCTTGTTAAGGAGGAACCCACAAGCAGGAAGGGCAGTCTTTTCCAGTTGCAAGTTAGTGCTTCTTTTCAAAATTCCCTCCAATGATGGGACTGCTACTTTTTACTGAACAGATACATAGGGGGCTAATGAAATGGGATCGGGGAACAAAATCGTCATGTACACCATTTGGAAGGACTGAAGACTTTTGGAAAGGACACTGAGGACACTTAGCCACGTGGAAGGGATGGACGGATGCTTTCATTTAGTCACCAAGTAATTACATAAACATGGCCACAATAGACCCAGAGAGGAGTCCTGGTAGCACAGTAGCTAAGTGCTGCCTGTCATTCACCAGAAGGTCAGAGACTGGGACCCAGCAGCTGCGGTGGATGGAGGGGAAGGAAAACTGTGGTGGTCTGCCTCCTTAAGGCTTTCAGCCTTGGGACCACTATGACAGTCACTGTAGGTCAGAAGAGACTTGAATACATTGTTGATCTTGGTTTACAGTTCCAAAAGCATCCTCTCTTCTTTCTTGTTACCATTAAAAATATTCTGTGGCGGGCTGAGCCCCAGTGGTGTAGTGGTTGTGCGCAGGACTGCAGCCCACTGGAATGGAGGTTCAATTCCAGCTCCACAGAGCAAAGGCTGGGCCTCCTACTCTCACCACCTGAGGGCAGTGATGCCTCCCCCCCCAAAAAAAAAATTCTGAGGCAAATGAGAGAAAATACTTATGGAATCAGCTATCTGATAATGATTGAGTATCCTATACAAAGAATTCCTATAAATCAATGATAAAATAAGAAACAACTCCATCAAAAAATAGGCAGTGGACTTGGATGATTAAAATGTTTTCCAGGGCTGAGCCCCGGTGGCGTAGTGGTTGTGCACGGGACTCGGCCCACTGGGAAGGAGGTTCAATTCTAGTTCCACAGGAGCAAAGGCTGGGTCTCCTACTCCCACCACCAGAGGGCAGTGATGCCTAAAAAAGCTAAAAAAAAACAAAAAAAAATTAATAGAGGAGTACTGCTAAGTGGTAGGATGGGTGCTGACTCAGTGACCCTCCAGGAGGTACTGAAACTGCCCCAAGGGAGCACACAGGCTGGGATCTTTGAGTTTGCACTGCTGGTCACCTGCTAAGCACTTGACATCACTGGACCACCAGAGCTCTTTCAAAGCTGTCAATCAGCACATGAAAAGATTCTCAATTCACTGGCCATTAAAGAAATACCACACCAAAATAATAATGAGCTGTCATTGGCAACCCTTAAAATGTATTCAACTTCAAAAGAGGCAAACTAAGAGTAAGATCTGTCAATTTCCTCTATTTACTGCTGTCACAACTTTCCAGGTCTAAGGAAACATTTAGTCATCAAGGACTAGTCATTTGGGCCTCCTCTCTCTGCAACAGCAACCTTATTGAAGGCAGCTTTTTTCACCCCTCTTTAGCATATACCACAAGCACTTCGCACTTCAGTGAGTGGAGAATCAGGAGTGTTACATGCTACAAAGCACAACATATGATGTCCTGTACCAGGGGAGAACCTCAAACCTCTCAATATATTGTATGTAATGAAAATCTACAATCTTACCTGAACACATTCTTCCAGATCCATCTTTTCAAGTTCATGGCAATTCTACAAAGTATGAAATCAAACATTTTAAACATGAGGGATGTGAGGGCGATCTGGCTGCAACATCTGTCACCCCATTGATCGTCAGGGTTGATTCGGCTGATCTGGATGGCTAGGCGGGTGTCTCCTTCCTCCCTCACCCTCCAGGTGAGTCCCTCCCAAAGCTGCCCGCTCGGTTGAAGAGGATGACCTCCCCTGCAAGAACCTCCAAATAGTTAAAACATGGGGGGAAAACTCAAGGTTAAAAGGCATTATAAGATACTGCCTCCCATTTAATATTTCATATACTAATGAATTTTGGGTTTGTCATTCTAATGCCACTTTAAAAAATCTTGATCACAGTGGAATTTTCTACATACTCCACATTTATTATGTTCCACATTGTAAATCCAGAAGAATAAATTTCCTGAATGTTAATACTAGTGGACTAATACAAAGTACTTTCAAGTACAATTAAAGTAATGAAAACTATTTCTTTGGGAAAGATTTAGCGATGTCATGTGTTAGCTCCTACTTGACATTCCATCATTTGGCCTAAAAGCAAACGTTCTTCCCCTTTGTCCCATTACACTGGTTAAAGACAGTATAATTTCAAATATAACGATTTTATGAGTGGTATAGAAAACCTTCTGGAGAAAAAAAAAATCCTTAAAGTCTCTCCATTTATTTTTTATTTTTTGGCATCACTGCCCTCTGGTGGTGGGAGTAGGAGGCCCAGCCTTTGCTCCTGTGGAGCTGGAATTGGACCTCCATCCCAGTGGGCTGCAGTCCTGCGCACAACCACGATGCCACCAGGGCTCAGTCCAAAGTCTCTCCATTAAAAAGCAGATTTTTCCCCAGTAGTTCTCCAGGAGCAAGGCTGGGCTTTCTACTCCCACCAGAGTAGTGTTGCCACAAAAACAAAAAACAAAAAACCCAAACCAAAAAAACCCCCCAAATCAGACTTTCTGTTACTTTCAATATCAGCCTCATCTATCCCGCATAAAAGTACCACGACCACCAGAGGGCAGTGATGCCCAAAAATTAAAAAAACAAAAACAAAAACCTATTTGTTTTACAAAGCACCAGAAGTCCCATCTTAGTTTAAGTTATTGTCTTAAATTGTGGACTCCTCTTTCAGCCATTTAAAAGTTCTCTTGGGGGCTGAGCCCCGGTGGCGCAGTGGTTGAGTGCGGAACTGCGGCCCATTGGGTTGGCAGTTCAAATCCAGCAGCAGCTCTCCAGGAGCAAAGACTGGGCCTCCTACTCCCACCAGAGGGCAGTGATGCACCCCCTTGCCCCCCCCAAAAGTTCTCTTTGTTGGAAAAACAGGCGAAGCTGTGCAATGTGGAGGGAGACTCTGGTGACTTTCCTCTGAACATTGACCAGGGATATGAACAGTGTGCTATCGTGCAGAGTGTAACGGGAGAACGGGTTATGGAAGATGTAGCTAGGCTAAAATCTAATACCGTATATCACTTAATCTTGCTTCTGACCCATTTTAAAGTTGTTCCTAGTTTAATAATTATTTTATTTTAAATCCCCCCCCGCCCCCATTTTATTTTGTTATTGTTGCTAGCTTTTTTGGAGTGTGTCAAATTCAGGACAGATGGATGTATAAAGAATCTTAGTTAAGTGTTTCTTGGGGGATATGGCAGAGAAAATTGGGGGAAGAAGGGGTGCTAATGACAAGGGGTACAAGAAGATACCGCTCTAAAATGGACTATGGGAATGACTGCACAGCTTTATGGTTGAACTATTGAACCGTATGATATTTGGATTTTGTCCCAATAAAACTTAAAACATGAAAGAAATTTGGCGACGCAAATCTCTTGAAGGTACAACATATTCTCTAGAGCAGTGGTTCTCAACCTCCCCTCTAATGCCGCGTGGCCCTTTCATACAGTGCCTCATGGGGTCACCCGCCAATGGTAACATTATTTTTGTTGCTACTTCTTCACTGTCATTGTGCTTTTAAGAATCAGGGGACCCTTCTGGAAGGGTCACTCGACCCCGAGAACTGGTTGTTCTAATCCATGTACTGTTAGAGCTGGGCCCTGAGACTGCTGAGGGACACTGCTGGAGAGTCCACCCATGCTGCCATTCCACACCACCCTGCTGCTCATTCTACTGAATTACAAAAATTTAAACACACCTGGGGACACTGGGAAAAATACTTACCCTAGCCAGAGTGGTAAAGCCCACATCTGTTAACTGAGAACATCTTGCCACTTCTAATATTCTGTTAAAAACAACAAAAACAGCAACAAACAAGAAGTCAAATCCATGGTCAATGAAAACTATGACGATTAAACAACAATAAGTGAAACAAAAACAAAAAAACCAACCACCTATTCCTGAAAGACATACTACAGTGATATTAACGAGGAAGCAAGTTCTATACACAGATCTCTCTGTAATCTCCATGGGGTCGTCATAAAGTGGTCCTGTAAAAACCACCATTCGGGAAATCAAAGAACACAGAAAAACATACAGAAGTTTGCAGTTAGTGCCCCAATGCCCGAGAAATACACTTAAAAGCCTTCTCGCTGGCATACTGCTCGCCCCCAGAGGGCAGCCTGCTCCTACAGAACAAAGGGAGAGAGATAAATACCTTGTTAGGGTTAATCTTTTGCTGAAGTTATAATTATCATTAC
>PVJH01016030.1:28307-51773 GCA_004026705.1 Nesogale talazaci | reverse complement strand
CCTCTCACAGTGACCCCATGCATGAGTGCAGCAGAGCAAACGATGGCCCGGTACTCCACCATCCTCAGAACCAGTCTTTCCTTGGTGCCCTTTGATGCAGCTATGGTGTCCATCCGTCTCCTCGAGGACCTTCCTCTCTTTTGTGGCCCCACTGCTTTCCCAAGCATGAGGTCCTTTTCCAAGGACCAGTCTCTCCTGGCAACACATCCAAGGTTCATGAGAGGAAGTCTCGCCATCCTTGCTGCCACCCAGGGAGCAGTCTGGCTGTCCTGCTTCAGGGACAGACATACTTGTCCTCCTGGCAGTCTGTGGCACCTCCCTGCTCCATGTTCCTCGCTGGCACCATAGTCAAGAGAAGCTAGGGAGGTGCTAAATAACAAAGATGGATGGACTCCCCTTGGAAAGAGAAGCTTCGTGACAGACACTGGCAACTAAAAGATAGTGATACCAACAAAGTGAGAGGGTCTCAGTCCAGGTAAACGAGAGAAACAAATTCATAGACACTCAGGTGTATGTAAGGAAGAATTGGATAGGCAAGAAGAGTTGAAGATTGAGAAACCATCCTCGCCCAGTCCAGATCAAGTCCAAGTCTGATATTAGCCCATATATCCAATACCAATCTATAAAGTCCTCTTCAGACTCATGAAACACATGCAATGATGCTGAACGCAGCAAGATCACAGGCCAGGAGGGGCAACGCCTTGTGGATCCAGTGGCAGTAGACGCATCTCAGCATTGGCAGGGGTCTCCATATGGCTCCTCCAGTTCCCCGGGCAGGGGGTCTATCAGTGGAGTTCCATGTGCCTTGTCAGTAGAGGGTCTCCAGGGAGTCAGCATGGGGGGAGAGAGTGCGTGTGTGTGTGTGTGTGTGTGTCTTTCTTCTCCAAGGAAGAAATCCAGCAGTTCTCAGAATCCTCAAGAGAATGCCATGCCCACACAGAGGCCACATTGGCTATCACTGGATTGACAGACTAGACCCCACCCCTTCACTCTTAATCCTCTCAAGTCCCAAATTGACACCAGGTTCTATAACTACCACGGAGAGGAACAAAAAACCATGGGAAATTCATGAATATGTACAGGAACATGAACAGGTCTGAGAAGCACAGAGTATCATGAAGAAACCTGAGGATCATGCTAAAGTATGTTCTGCCCATTTATCTAAACTGGTGGGGCTGTCAGGTAAGCTCTGGGTTGAATTCTCCTTGGAAGAAAGTGGAGGCTGTCTGGAAATCACAAGTAAGGTCAGTAGGCATTGGAATTGCTCTGGTGGCAATGGTAGCTATCTAAATATCTCAAATACAGAGTAATATTTAAATATACATGTCAGTGTGATAAAAGTATGTAATATGAACCCTATTGGTCAGTAGGCATTGGAATTGCTTCGGTGGCAATGGTAGCTATCTAAATATCTCAAATACAGAGTAATATTTAAACATACATGTCAGTGTGATAAAAGTATGTAATATGAACCCTATTGGGGGGGGGGAATGTCACTTTGATGATAAGCTGCACATGAACCAAGTCAGAGTCTTTTCAACTTTAGGCCTGCGAAACCTGGACAGCGGAAAAGGAAGATGAAAGAAATTGCTGCATTAGATCCAGGGCTGTTGGCAAAGAATATGGAAAAAGGGGTCCTGGCGGTGCCATGGGATAAGCGTCGGCTGTGAACCCCTATGTCAGTGACTCAAATTCATGAGCTGCTCCACGGGAGAAAGATGGGGCCGCCTGCTCCCATGAAGACAACCAGTCATGAAAAACCTCGGGAGCAGGTCTAACTGCCCTGTCGGGTTGCTGGGAATCAGAACGGAGCCCTGATGGCATCGTGGGTGATGCTTTGGGGCTGCTAGCAGCGAGGCCGGCAGTTCAAAGCCAGCAGGCACTCCTTGGGAGAAAGAGGAGGCTTTCCCCTCCCTTACAGTGTTACGCAGGTCTATCATGGTGCTAGGAACCAGAATCGAGTCGATGGCAGTGAGCTTGTTTGCAGAGTCGGAACCGACTTGGTGGTTCCAAAGGGTGAGTCAAGAAAGCATCCACAGTGTCAGGTGACGGCAGGCCCGATTCACGTGCCCCACCGTGTTAAGCAGGAGAGAAGGAGACATGGCAAGACACTGCCGGATCTGAGCGGACATCAGCCAGGAGCGTCTGAGACGGAGGATATTTGGAGCATCAAAGATCGAGCTTCCCTCCCATCAGGGAAGGCATGCTGACCATCACCCAAGTGGACAGAAGGCACTGCCTGGAGCAACCCACACACTCGTCTGTTGGCCTGAGTGACAGCTGAGCCGACCTGGCTTTAAAACCGCCAGAGAAACCTGACTAGAGGCCTGGAGGTATTGCTCAGAGCGGGATCTCAAGGGCCCTGGGAAGGAGCCCACCTGCAAAGAAGTCAAGGACAGGAAGACGTTCCCCAAAGTAGGATAGGAAGCCATGGGGTGAGAGAAGTCTGAGAAGGGGAGGAGGGGGTCTGGAGAGGGACGGAGGATGCAGGCGTGTGGCAAGGAATCAGTAGGGGATGAAATATTCACGGGGGAGGTGGAGCAATGCTTGGAAAAGATCCAGTCCTACAGTCCCCTGAGGCTAGGCACACATCTGAGAAGCTCTCCCAGGAAGTCTGAGGGGAAGGAGAAACAAACAAACAAAAAAAAATGAAAGCGTTGAGAAAGACAGGGACGTGCCAAGCAATTTTGGAAATCCCTACATTGTGCATTGTGCAGCATGGATTTTTCTGAAGGACAGCGCAAAACAAAAACAGCCGGGCCACTAACCACAGGGTCGGCAGTTTGAAATCACCAGACGTTCTGTGGGAGAAAGAGACAGGAAGGCAGTGCTCAGTGGCTTAGCCGGGTAGATACCATGGCCATGCTACCACTTGGGAGAAAGAGAAATCGAATCTTGGCATGTTGGTGCCCACACAGTGTCCAGAAGAGAGGCATCAATCCTGTGTCCCTTGCTCATGGGAATGAGAAAAAGAATGCTGGTGGCATTGGGGTGACTTGTTGGGCTGCTCACTGCAATGTCAATGGTTCAAAACCACCAGCCGCTCTGCAGAACAAAGATGAGGCTCCCTAGACCTGTAAAGAGTGACAGCCTTGGGGACCCACTGGGGAGGTTCTACCCTGTCCAAGAGGTCGCTGTGAATCAGTACTGACTTGAGGTTGGTGAGTTTGAGGTTGGATCTCTGTTTTCATGAAAAAAAAATGGAGTGGAGACAGGATATTTGACCTAGGGGAAAAACACCTTCTGTGGAAGGAGATGCTTGCCCAGACATATTGGGAAACTATGGCTGAAATCAGGAGGAAATGACCGTCCTCTAAGACTCCAACAAGAGGAAATAAAGAAGAACCTCAAAGGGAACAAAAAAAAAATCAGACTAACCCCAGGTTCTCCTTTACCAGAGAAAACTCTAGAAGACACTGCAACATCATCTACGCAATTTGGGGGAAAGCATCCAAGGTTTTGAAAACTCCTTGCCTATTGGGTTACAGTGAGTCTAAATGGACTTCCTAGAAGTGAGTTCTGAGCTTGGAAGTCAAGTTCACCCCAGGTAGCACAAATGGTTGAACCCTTGATTAGTAACCTGCAGGGTACCAGGTCATACCCACCCAGAGGAGCTTGGGAGAAAGGCCTGGTCGTTTATACCTGAAAGATCACAAAACTCTCTGGAGTGCAGTGATGGTCTACAACCCCTACCTGACTGAGAATGGCCGGTTTGGTCAAGGTCGCTGGCCCCCTTAGAGCACTCACCATCTCTATTCACGTGCCACGTCTGGAAAGCACAGCCTTAGATCAGAGCCTGAAGACCACGGCTCCCACTCAGCTGCTAAAAGCAGTGCTTCTCTCTCTCTCTCTCTCTCTCTCTCTCTCTCTCTCTCTCTCTCTCGTTCCCACTTCAAGGATAGATAGATATCCATCAGATCCACTAAGATTCAGAGATCCCATAGGAGAACCCTTTCATACACTTCCTCGTGCGGTGGTGATCCCCAACTGTGACATTATACTCGCTGCTACTTCATCACAACTATTGTGCTACTGGCATGAATCATCACGTAAATATCTGATAGGCAGGATGTATTTTTGTTATTACAGATGGAACATAATTACAGCAGCGTGATTCACCACAAAAACAATGTCATTATATAAACAATGTCATTATATATTGCAAAATATTTATTTCTAAGGCAAATAAATGAAACAGTGTCTTGAAACATGGTGCAGCGTGGGTAACGGTCTTCAGGCTGGGTACTCGTAGGTGGGCATATCCGCATGTGGACAGACCTGCCTGGGGACGGAGAGAAGAGCTGTGTCTCAGTCCCTAAGACCATCGGAAAGATGTGTTTTCTGAGGGTCTTAGGCAACCTCTGTGAAAGGGTCGTTCAACCCCCAAAGGGGTCGAGACCCATAGGTTGAGAACCACTGTTCAAATTGTACACAGCTTGACTTGGTTCGTGAAACCTTCTCCCAGACCTGCTCTTGGTGTAAGTGAGGTTGTTGGTGTGTGTCTTAAGTAGATGCCGACTCTGATCAAGGACAAGGAAGGCCTGCCCTATGGGGACTCCTGGATGGCCCTCATGACAAGAGCAGGACACCAGGTCCTTTCTTCCAAGGAGCTGCTGCTGCGGTCAAGCCAGGACCTTTCAGTTCGAAGTGGAGTGTCAAAAAACCAAGCCACCCACCAGGTTTCTCCATCTAAGAGGCTACTTCCTACCCAGTCCTGGAGAATCCGAGTGCTGGTGATACAGTGTGTGGGGCTGTGATGAGCATGCTTGGCACCTCTGAACTCCCAGCCGCTCCTGGTAAGCAGTGACAGTCTCTGAAACCCACCAGGGGATCACCCTGTGTAGGCACGGGTGCGATGGCAGGGCGTCCACTTGCATACACCACCATCCCGGGTTCTGTGTCTCTAGAGATCCCAGCTCAACACACATCCCCATTTATGAACATTGTTCTTTGTGTGCAATTATGACTTTGGGCATCACAGAGGGATAAAGCATTCCCAAAGTGAATCTGGTCCTTCCTTTGCACTGTCAGCTCTCATCCTCTTACACAGCTTCACATTTTACACTCGATTCTTTCATCCAAACTCCATGTGTCTTCTGCATTAGCAGGAGGAAAGAAACTAATTTAATTTTCCTCTCACATATGAGTGATTGTTCAGCAATATTAGTCATCGCCCAATAATATTCACCAGTTCTTTTCCTCACAGATTGGGGGACCTCTGTCCCAGGCTAGCCACACGCACGCAGGCAAAGCCCTCTTTTCTCTCCTCCGCTTCTCTTCCCCTCCATTCTGACATTGGCACTACGTTCAATTATCCTGGTTTTAAAATAAGTTCTTTGATTCTGGAAGAGCAAGCGCCCACTCACCATTTTGTTTTCCTTGTTGTTTTGTGAGCGATTTAATTGAGTCTTCTCAGGAATTTATTCTTCGGATGAACTTTAGAATAAATTTGTCATATTCTCAAAAAAGCCCAGTTGGAATTTTGTTGTTGTTGTTGTTCTATTTGAAACGCGGCAGCTGTTGCTCTATTTGTTTGAGGCTCTTCTTCAAAAATATAAATTATCCATATGTTGGATCTGCGCTGACTTCCCTCTGCACAGTCTCTCCGGACTCTTAGCTTCTTGCCCTTGACCTCTTCATTCAAGGATTTCTCTCAAGCCCATCTTCTGCAGGCCTGAATGGAGGCCCTGCGGTATTAATGCAATTCCCTACTGTACTAAGTAAGGAACCCAGGTAGCAGAGTGGGTTACACAACGGGCTGCTAACCATAAGGTCTGCAGTTCAAACCCCTCCACTGGCTGCTCCATGGAGAAAGATGAGCCTTCCCATGCTGGTAAAGTCTCGGAAACACAAGGGGGCAGCTCTCCTTCATCCTGCAGGGTTGCAATCAGTCAGAGTTG
Organism: Nesogale talazaci; assembly: GCA_004026705.1. Lineage (NCBI taxonomy): Eukaryota > Metazoa > Chordata > Mammalia > Afrosoricida > Tenrecidae > Nesogale > Nesogale talazaci. The sequence goes on along the minus strand of PVJH01016030.1, from coordinate 45,873 downwards.
ACCTGACGGGAGTGAGTTTGCTTTGCTTTGCTTTTGCCTTAGCCTCACTGTCGGGATTCAAACCGCCAACCATTAGGTGAACGGTCTAGTGCAAGCCCTTTGCACCATGCCATCCAGGGACCTGAGGTACCACTGACATTGAAAGAGCTGTCCAAACGGTTCCTGTATCACCCTCATCTAACACCAAGATAGGCACCACAATATGAAATTTTAAAATATGCCCGCAGAAAAAAAGACACGAAAGAACTTCAGACCATGGCTAATAAGGACACAAATGACCCGCCTTCCCCCACCTCCGTAGTTTTTTCTCCTCCCATTGCCCCTCCCACTCACTCCACTCCAGCCACACTCTGGCCCTTTCTGGCTCTTTTTCAGATTCACTAAGCCTTTGCCTGCCTCTACGCTTAGGACTTAATGCAGCGGTTCTCACCCTGTGGGCCTCGAGGTCAGTTGTTCAAAACTACCACCTGCTCCATGGGGGAAAGATGAGGCTCCTTACTCCCAGAAGAGTTACCATCTAGGAAGCCCACAAGAGCACAAGGCTACGTTGTCCAGGAGGCAGAATCGGCTCAATGGCAGTGAGTTTGGAGTTTGGAACAATTTTATGTGCAGTACCTCAATCCCCCGTTGCCTCAATTCCCTTCTGTAAAACCACAATAATAACAGAAATAAGACTAGAGCTCGTTTCTATTCAACTCGATATATCTACAAAGAAGACCCAAAACAATAAGAATAATAATAAACCCCAACAAACCCAATGATATTGAGTTAATTGCAATTCATGTCAACCCTCAGGGCAAAGTAGAAACGTGTCCTACAGTTTCTGAGACAATTTTTTTTTTTTTTACATTTTTAGTGGCACCTAATCCACTGATCAACCAATTCAATGGTTCGATCATTCAAGCGTATCAGGAAGAATTACACAATCATTACCATAATCAATTTGAGAGCCCCACCACCACCATAGTTAAATCATCTTTAAAATGAGTCGAGGATGGGACTGTGGCCCACAGGGTTGGCTGTTCAAATCCAGCAGCAGATTTCTAGGAACAAGGCTGGGCTTCCTACTCCCACCAGGACGGGGATGCCAAATAAAATAAAATGAGTTGAGGAGGGGTATTTGATTAGTACATTAAACTGTTAAGTAATCTGTAATGTAAGCCCCCATCTCATTTAAAATAGAGATAAATTCTTTTTTAAAAAAATGAGCCGAGGAATCAATTCTAGTGCTCCCTCCCCCTCTCCCACCTGAGACCCCTTAGAAAACCTCATAGCCACTATCGTCAGTATGCCTCCACTCCTTCTGTGCTTTACAAACTGGAAAACCCAGCAGAAACAGTAAAAAACAATTGCGATAAAGAAGTAAGGGTAAAATACTATAAAGATAAAAATACAAACAGTGAATAAGAAAGAAAGGACTGCCATCAATCTTTTAAAAGCCTGGGAAGAAGTTTTTGTCATGGGATGTGCAAGAGATACTTGTAACTAGAACAAATCCAGGTTGGGTCAATCAAGTTCAATCCAGCTTAATCAAGATTCTTATGATCTCTGAGAGTATAGTTGATGGAGTCCCTTGCCTGTGCCTAGTGGGATCTGCCAGTGGGTCAGTCTGACTACACTCTGCAGATGGGTTTGGGGATCCCACTGTCCTCCAGAGCCTCCTACCCATTGAGGGCTCATAATTCTAGCTCTGATACTTTTCCCTTTGTCGTATTTGCATTTTGTTATGGAGATGAGATCTTTGTTAAAACAGGCAGCCTCATCTTTATGCCTTGAAGGGGCTGGTGGATTTGAACCACCAGATTTGTGATGAGGAGTCTAACCTACAGTGCCATGAGAACTCTCCCTAGCATACCGCAAAAATGGAATGCAATAATGCACCTAGAACACATTACACAGTCCTGGCACCACAGAAATGCTCGGTAAACGTCAGTGATTTTTACAAACAACCACATGCCTGTCGGTCTGTCCCACTGTGCCGGCCTGCAGGTTGCAATGAGGCTGAAAGGTATGCTACTGGTACCTCCGAAACCAGCAGTAAAGGACAAAACCTATCCATCGTAGATGGGATTTCAATGGAGTGCCCAGACTAAGACAAAGAAGAAAGGTCTGGTGATCTACTTCCAAAACTAAGGCAAGAGAAACCATAGAAGTCACCACAGAAGATTGGCCAACGAGCCCTCTAGGTGGGAGGGCTCACAGAAAATGGACTTGAAAGATAGTGGAATTTTTCCATGAACTCTTTGAAGCCCCCAGTCCATGAGCTCACCCTGAGTGCAAACAGGGCTAAAGACGCCTAACAAGAAGACTTGGAACAAGATGCTTTGGACTTGTGTGCTTGTATCTACGCCCCAGACTGTAACGTGGGGAGTCACTGCACGCCGACTCAGGGTGCATGGTGGCTGGTCTCCCCAGGTGCGGCATCCACTTCATGACTGGGCCTGGCTCTGAACTGATGCTCAGCCGCTGATGCGCTGGACCGGTTCCCACAAGGGGCACAGGCATGCCTCCCCCTGTCACTGTCCACCGGACTGCCCCAAGGGTCCAGTCACACCACCCATTGTATTGGCCCCCAGACATCATCCGGTGGTGTGACACTTCCCCATCTTCTCATCTCCTGTCCTCCCATGTCTTTGGCACCACAGGGGCTGGCCAAACCCAGCACAAAAGCCAGCGGGGGAACCCCCACCCCCTAGGCTGTGTCATTGAAAAGCGACTCTCCCCGGCCCCCAGCGGCGATCATCAAGTGTGTGCATCCGTGGAAGGAACTCGAATCGGGTGTTGTTCAAGTGGTTGCTTAGGAGCCACGGTGTGGTCGGGGGTGAAGTCTGGGCTGCTCGCAGGCATGGAGCGAGCAAGTTGTCCCATCTTTCTCCCAAAGGGAGCAGATGGGTTCGGATTCCTAATGCCGAGGTTAGCAGCCCAGCCTTTACCCTGCTGTGGAAAGTTCCCCCCGGGGACACTTTTAACTGGAGAGCCAGAGAAATTAAGACCTGGCAGAACCACGGAGAAAGCCTCCCCCCTGGGATCCTCCTTTGATGGCCATGATGACCCTTGAGACATGTCTCACGAAGAGGTTGGGGTGCGAAGTCACTCACTTAGTCTCTGAGGGGCGGAAAGACCGTGCTCAGGGAACCAGGCTATTTTGGCAGAGCCCCCCCTGACCGCGGAGACGTGTCCTCTCCTGCCACTGCCGCCACCTGTGATCGCTGTGCACGCATCTCACCCCGATACATCGAAGGACCCAAAGAGCATGAGCACCTTCCGGCGCCCACGCCTTGCGAGGGGTCCAGAATGGCCTCATTCTCCAGGAGCTGGCGTGGCAGTCAGCCAGGATCCAGGAATTTTCCGGAGCGTTTGCTCTATGTCTTAGCCTGGACCGGCTAACCAGCCAAGCCCGAGGCGAAAGCTTATGGGTCAGAGAAGTCTCCTCCATGGAGGCAGAAGGAAGATCAGTGGTTGCCGGGGGCTTTGAAGGAGCAATGACTGGGGGGTCTTGGGGGGGGTGGAGCTAAAGTTGGATCCTGGTGATGGCTGCACACCCCCTTAAGCTTGAATTGGCCGTACCCCTCAAACAGGTGAGTTGTGTGCTGCGCCAGAGGCAGCGGAGGGGGCAGAGCGAGCGTGGCTGGATGGTCTGTCATTTATTGAAGACGGCCTCCGACCTGTCCCTCCCCAGCAGAGAGGGTGACACACCCTCCAGCTCCCAGCCCCGTGAGCCAGCATCAGCCCCCAGGCGTACAAGCTTCCTCCCCACAGTCCCACTCGAGCACACACAAGGTCCTGCGGGGGCCGCTGCTGCTGCTGTTAAAGATTTCACTGTGGTTTGTGTGAATGGTGACAGGTTCCTTTCCCAATCGGTTATCTCTGGTTATCATGGCTTTGCTACAAACCCCTCCCCTCAGGACCCCACTGCTCTCCCCACCTCCTCCCCTGTGTCCTGGCTCCTTCCCTCCCTGCCCTCTGAACTTGGAACAAACACTCCTTGAGTGACCTCTGAGGAGTGGTTCCTGGTGGATGCCTGTATCCACGTTACCCTCCTCCTCCTCTTCCTCTGGTGGCCATCGTGTCCATTCTGACTCACAGAGACCGAGTGGGACAGGGTAGCACAGCCCCTGGGGGTTCCTGCGGCTGTAACTCTTCCCAGGAGAACAGAGCCTCACCTTTCTCCCTCGGGGCGGCTGGTGGGTTTGAACTGCTGACCTTGCGGCTCACAGCCCAGCTCACAGGGTCACCACTGCACCACCAGGGCTCCGGGTTCCCTTGATGGGCCTGCCTGTTGTTTGGCTGAGAGGCGATCCTGGAGTGGGTTTCGTGGCAGGCCTGAAGGGTGTCGAAGGGCCACGGCCCCCAGGTCTGGCAGCTTCTTGCCCCTCAGACACCGCACACCGACAGGAGAGAGTGGGTGGGAGACAAAGGCACCGTGGGAGGGGATGGCGCCATGGAGGAGCACAGACGGAAAGGTCCTGCGGAGAGCCTAGCAGCCTCTGTGGACTGGGCCCCGGGGAATCATTTGCTCAGAGCAAGCTGGGGCTCATTAGTCCAGACCGCCCCACGGCACCCAACCCAAAGCTCACACACCCAAATGGTTTAAAAATAGCCCCGATAGGCATCTGTTTGGCGAGTTGAGCTGTGTGCACTCTGCAGGTCCCTCCGAACTACACCCAGCATCTGCTACCCATTGACAGATCCACCCTCGGCTACAAAGATCAGAGCTGCTGCTGCCCTCGAAACAGAGCCCGCGGTCCAAGGAGCCCCCTTCCACCCGCCTCCCCCCAAGATGCTGCAAAGAGAGGCTCCCGTCCCCCTGAGGCACTCTCCTCCCCTCTCCCCGGGAAGAACCCGGCTCTCTTCCCCTTCGCAGGCTCCCTGCACCGCTGGCTTGCCTTCAGAGAGGGGTATAGAGCTGAGAAGGGTTGCTCCCGTCCCTGCCCGCAGACCTGCCGTCTCATGCCCGGAGCACTTCTGTGAGGAGTCCGACCAAACACCAAGCAAGCAGAGAAAAGCCAAGGAAACAGCTCCACTGCTGTGAGGCAGCGCTAGTCCCTGGAGAGCCCCCCTTCCTCTCCTGATGGAGTAGAAGAACTGCTCCAGGTCTTTCTTGGCTGTGGGCTGTATGGAAAGCAGGAGTGACCAGGTCTTTTTACTGCACTGCTGCCAGGCAGTCAGTAGACAGTGCCGATCGTTGGCAGTGCCCAGGGCCTGTGAGCAGCCCCAGGACCCCTTGAGCTGGCTCATGGAGGTGGCCCTCCCCTGTGCCATGACTCTACTCAGAAAGCTAGGAGGGTACCCAACTGGTGGAGGGGGAGGAGTGAATAGATGTTGGGTCCTGCTGTGCCTCAAAATCAGCTGGTGCCGAGTCTTCAGGAGTCTGGACAAACCATGGCCTGTAGAGGCCTTGCCTGTCCATGAAGGCCCGCTCCTTAATATCTAAGAGGCCTGAAACTGAGAGACAACCCCGGAATTCGCTGCAGCTTGGGGGTGGCAGCTGTGGAGGTGCCAAGTTGTGGGGGGAACGGGGTCCTCCCAGAAAGAACTGGCCCCAAGCTCCAGGGAGCCTCCAGCTAGAACCCCCTGACCTTGAGGCTGGGGCCAGCCTGGTAGCCCCTGCTAAGAGGTCAGCTCAGGTCTGACCTTTCCTGTCCCCCCCCCCCATGACACTCCTCTCTCAGGTAGCAGCCTCTGCTCCACAGATGACCCCTCCCTTGGCCAGCCATTTGTGGCCCCATCTTAGCACCACGGAAGAAAGGCCTAGTAACCAGTTGCCATAAAGACAGCAGCCAGAACTCCCTGTGGGGACAGTTCTGCTCTGTCTGGTTGATTTCCTTCATATACACATAAATATACATACACTTTTAATACTTGAAACCACCTCATATTTCAATGTCAAGATCAGCGTTTTCAACTGTCTTCTGAAGTCGTAAAAAGTCTAGCAACTCAAGCTCCATTATACTTTCGAACACACCCCTCTTTAGCTTCCTTTTAAATAAATACACTGCCATGAGAAGAGCTGCACCTAATCTGTGTTTGCAACTGTTTGAACTTCAGGTCATTCTGTTCCCTGATCTACAGGAAAGACAGCCGATGCCTATGTGTGTCTTCAAGAACATCGCCAGCAGGCTTTTAGACACTGATGAGCAGAAATGAAACTCTGTATGCGTGTGTAAACATAAGCACACGCAGACACGATACAAACCTTTCATTGAACCAAAGTTGTAGTGGTTGATAACTGCCAGAAATCCATCCCACCCCCTGGACTTCCTTGCTGGCCACCTCTCAGCAGATGGCGATGCCCAACTCCCAGTGAGCCTGCATGAGCAGGATCCCAGGCTGGACCAGCCCTCTGTTGGGGACTGAGTGAGTCCAGGTGCCAGAGCACAGCATAGGCTGTCTGCCGAGTGAGCCCGGGCTGCCCAGTCAGGTCCAGCACCCCTGGACCCACCAGCACTGAGCAGAGCTGCCCCCCGAGGTGCTGCAGGCTGTCCTCCTTGTTACTGGGGTCCCCACCGAGGGGCCGGGGGGCCCAGCCACAGATCTCTTGGATAATGGCTGAGCCCTTAAGCTCACGGCCAAATGAGTGCTCCCCACAAGCCCTACTCCCAGAGCAGGAGGTGGGTGTGCTGCTGTACTTTGCAGAGCAGTGTGTGAGCAGGGCAGGGGGCGGAGGGAACAGCAGGAGTGTGGAAGGACACACAGAGGCGGCCGTCGGTGGCTTCTCCAAGGGAAAGAGAGTGAAAAAGAGTGGACAGACTGGGTCGAGGAGACCCGACACGGACCAGCTGACTCTCCAGGGATGCCAGCCTGGGAGTGGAGAGTCCTGGTCCCTGACATCCACATCCTGCCGCTGGTCATCTCACGCGGGCCAGCCCCCAACATTGATAAGGGAAACTGCTCTGTGAAGCACACATCCACACCCAGCAGCTCCCTCCCCAGCCCTGCGAGCTCCGCTTCTATGGCAACCTCGCAGCCCTTCGCAGAGGCAGAAGCAGAGGAGGGAGACGGAGAAAGAGTCATGCCAAGCCAGCCCTGCACCCAGAAAGTCACAGGGAAGGTCAGAGGTCTGAGGTCGCCATTGGGCAGGGTCTGGGCCAGGAGGAGACATAAAACTGCCTTCTCCACTGGCCAAGGGGTGGCTGCAAGCTGTGGGATCTCCTCTCTCCTGGAGACTCTCTCTGCCTTGACCTTCAGGACAACAGGAGGCAGCAGGTAGCCGTCTAGAGCTGAGCGTCCAAGCCCCGGGACGCAGCAGGAGAGAAAAAGCGTACAAACCCATGCCTGAGAGCACGGGGGCAGGAGCCACCACTTCGTCATTAAGAGGCAACCTGGCGTCACGGTGGTTAAAGGGGTCTGCGGTTCAAGGCAAGGCTGTTGGTTCAAAGCTGCCAGCTGCTTAGACAGAGGATGATGAGGCCTGTTTCAGCAAGAATTTATCTTCTCAGAACCACCACCGCAGGGGCCAGTTCTACCCTGTCCTGTAGGGCTGCTGACTTTGGAATTTTTTTGTTTGGGACACTGGGGGATGCAGACCCCAAGAACAACCATCAGGAGAGGCCCACCACTTCATCATCCTCCGTGTGTGGGGACAACAGTCCAGGACAGTGCATGCTCCTGGTCTACCTCCTCTGACGCCAGGTTAGTGCAGGGGGACACAGGCCACAGCCTGGATCCAGGGACACCGCACAATGAGCGGAGTTACCTGGTCCTGCACCATTGCCGGGAAGGGCTGAGGATCCGGCTTCCGTGCTCCAGGGGGGAGTCTGGAAGTTGGACCCTTTCTTCCTAGGCCTTTCTTCCTAGTGCCTGTTGGTCTGGAAGCTCTGTTGAGACCTGCTGTGAAAGCAGCCGCATGCCAGCCTCCACAGATAGGCCATGCTAGAGGTGCAGTGGCCGGGATCAAACCCAGGCTGTCACAAGGAAGAGAGGTCTAACACTGACCCACTGCTGCCCCTCCCACCCCCATGGCAATCGGAGAGGAAGCCCAAGCAAATGGGAGATGTTCCTGAGTAGGCCTTCGAGAGCACTGGGTTCTAACACCAACTGCTGGCCTCTGCCACCTAGGCCCGACACGGTAGGTACCTACCAGGACAGCATGGCCGGTAGGAAAGTGCTTCGGTCAGCATTCGATTCAGGATGCCTGCCCCTGTGGGTCTCTGAAGCTGGGGGCTGAGGGTACCATCCTTTCTGTGAGCAGCCCAGCATCCCCCCCGCCCCTCATCACCACCACAAAGGGAGGAAGACGATGTCACAGGAGGATCCCCAAGGTCCCAGAACACCATGGTGACAGAAGAGGAGAGAGACAAGGGTGTCACCCTGACTTCAGACTTCCAACCTCTCGAATGGGGCCAACACGGACCTGTCCCATGAACCCACCTCCTTGCGATGCTTCTGCCAGCGCAGCACGAGAGAAGACAAGGAGGCTCTCAATTAGCTCTGTGTTTGCCCGGGGAGCCCCACTGGCTCATGCAGACCTGCCATTAACCCGGGCCAGCCACCCTGGGCCGAATCTGACCCGAGCCAGCCCTGGGCTCCTGCTCGGGGCTCGGGTCCAGCAAAGGCGGGAGGCTTTGTGTCCGGTAGAAGATCAGCTGTGGAGTCAGGACCAGAGCGTCACAGGGGAAGTGACTAGGGAGGAGACACAAGAGTGCAGGATACTGAGCTGGGACAGACTCGGCTTCCCTGCTAACATGAAAACCCATGATAAAAAAAAAATTTTTAAAGAGAATAATTCAAAATAAGACCAGAAGAGGGGATGATTCGCAGGACAGAACCCTTCCCCCCTCCCCCCAACACACACACACCCCTGCCTGGGAGCGGCTGTATTGTTACAATTGGCCCTGGATCCGTGCTGCCTTCCTGGCCACTCAGCAGAACAGTATACACTGGGGGATGAGCCCCTGTGGTAGGATTAAGGGAAGGAGAGAGGGACAGACGAGAGACACTGGGGACAGCGAGGATGCTTTCCAAAGTCTCCATGCTCCTGCTTTCTCGGGTGTGGTTTTTCTACTTGCAAGAATGAGCACCTCCCCTCTGGGCACCCAACTGAAGTCTCCACCACCTTTCCCATTCCTGTGTCTCCCCGCAGGACACAGGCCGGCTGTCCTCACGCTGACCCCAGGTCTCCTAAGGCCTACTCTCTTGCGGATGGCGGCCAGGGAGCCAGTGACCCCTGCCTGGTCTTGTGTGCTGCCCCCATGCCCTGGTCAGGAGTGGAGTGGGCCATGTGTTCCACAGGGCTTTCTATGGCCAGTTCTTTGGGTAGAAATCACCTGGCCTTTCTTCCTAGCTCCTCTGCTGAGCATCCACTGTGCTCTCACAGCAACACACACACACATAAGCATCCACCAACAGACTGGTGGTGACCGAGCATGAGGTTGCATTGGATGCGAGGGAAGCAGGGGAGTTCTGGCCCACAATGCTGCCACGGACTAAACTGTGTGTCCCTCCAAAAAAGTGCATTGTCCACCATAACTTCTCTGCCTGTGGGTCACCAGGGACCCAAGGGCATGGAGACAGGGCCTGTGGCTGTCACCCCCATTGTGAAAGGGTTGTCTTCAATGGGCAGGGTGAGTCTGTGCCGGTCTCCTTTGAGATAGAAAAGGCAACAAGCAAAGAAAGGGGGCAGGGTGGAGGGGGAGGGGTGTTGCTAAGCCCCATGGAGGTCTCCGAGGGCAGGAAACTGAGAGTGAAGAGGCCAGGACCTCCCCTCCAAGCCGACATGTAGAGAGAGACTGGCCCTCACGCGGTGACCTGTGCTCAGACCCGAGCGCTCCTAAAGGGCGAGGAAATGTCGTTCCCTTTGCCAAGGTCCCCTCCCTTCGGCCTTTCTGTCATGGCGGCACCAGAGAACCCGGACAACTCCCTCTGGCCCTCGGAAGCACAGCTGAGGCAGGTGTGCCAGGCACAGATTGGGCGCTGGACCACGAGAGCCCCACCCAGGTGGAAGGACCCTCACCCTGCCCGCCTCCATGAGGGCATCTCTCTGTCATCGTCTGCTGTTTTGTTTTGCTTTACCCCAAAGTGACTTTCCCTCGGATCGTGGAACCAGACCAGTCCAGCTCAGGCGTGGCAGATGCAGCAAAAATGGGAGCAGCCTGAGTTCCTTCTATGTGGGGGATCGAGGAATGAGAGCCAGAAGGGACAAAATTATGGGGCGAATCTTTGGGACGGGTGAGTTGGAAGAGGCATGAGGCACGGAGAGGGGAGAGGGCTCTCAGGAGCCTGTGCAAGGGATCCGACGATGGCCAGGACCACGGAGAGCAACCCATTCAAGGTAGCGCTCTGAGCTTCCTTTATGAGCCTGGCACCGTCCTTTCCAACGTTGCCCTTTAAGAGGTGCCATCGCTAAGCAACCTGCCACACCACCCTTGTCTTCAAAGAGGGAGGTGGCATCGATAGCGCAGGGCACTGGCCCTGCAATTTCCCTGTGCTCATGTCATTCCGAGGCACCCGCGTTGTGCAAATGTGTGCCCCTTCCTCCACCCCTCGGTCAGCCGTGACTCTGGGAGAACGGAGTGCTGACCCCCTAAGCGGGTTGTGCAGTTGCTGCCGGGTGGGACCTAACTCGCCGTGTGCCCGTGGGCAACAGAATCAGCAGCACCCAGGCCCGGGGCCTTGTCGGGAGCCCTGGTGGCATCCTGGGTAAGGAATCGATCTGCTCACCACAAAGCCAGCAGCTTGAATCTGCTGGCCACTCCACGAGAGACAGGTGACGCCTGGGGCTCCTGTGAAGAGTGAGTAGACACCCCCAAGGGCAGTCTGGTCAAGTCGGGATCGGCTCTGTGGGCGCGGGTCCCCTATTGCCAACACCAGCAAGCTGAGTCCACCCCTGTGAGGGCCACCGCACCGAGCGCCTCCGTCCTTTCCCCTGGCCTTCATCTTTGGCAGCCAGGATCTCCTGTTCAGTGGTGGGGCTTCCTGGCCGCCATGTCCAGAGTGAGCGAGCAGGCGTCCCGCCACCCTCATTCCCCATGGGGCTTCCTGGGTGGACTTCTCTAAGACTGGCTTGCACGCTCTCGCCCGCCGTCTCGCCAAGATTCTCTGTTGTGAGAGGAGACCACCTCACCGCAGACCTCCTCCCGCTACAAACCCTGCTTCCCACTGAATGTCACCGGGGAGCCAAGCGAGACCCACAATCCCCCACAAAGGGAGCGAGTGTGGGCCCCCTGCCAGGCAGAAGGAAATGCCCTGCAAAGCATAGCTAATGGCACACCCAGGCCAGCCACCCCGGCAGAACATGCCTAGCCAAGGCTGCCCCCACCAAAGGTCCCCAGACCCTCCTCTCCCCCACCCCTCACCTGCCACAGGAAAGGAAACATCTGCTGGGCACCCACCACCACCACCACCACCGGAACGCTGGGCCAGCTCTCCTGCAAACAGTGGTTTGCTACCAAGGCACAGAAGCAACGCAGTCACTCAAGTGTTTTTGTATGGGCTTTCTGACCGTTACTGCGCCCACATTCCATCAGAAACCCCTCAATCTGACTCGCAGGGCATGCCGCCACACCCAGCGGTTAGGAGAGATCCCCCCAGGTAAGTGTCAGAGTCTCCCTCCCCTGAGAACTTGTTTTCAAAACCTGCACATTAGCATCGTTGGCCCGGCGATGGCCCATAAGGGCACAGGCCACCTGGAGGCACAGGGGGAGGAGGAGAGGGGGAGGGAGAGGAAGAGATGGGCACACAGCTACTGACCTCCGCGACCGATGGCCTCCTTTCCCAGAACTGGCTGGTGCCCAGCTAGAGAGCATCCAGATCAAAAACTCTAGAGGTGCAACTTGATCAAAGGGGATGGGGGTGGGAATGCAGGGAACAGATGCTCAGATCCTCAAGGACTCTGGACTATCTGGAGCGTCACATGTGGATGAACCCTCAAAAGGATTAGGCCAAAAAATACCCCCTGACACCTTCTTTGAGCCAAACAATCGTTTGGCTTAATTCACTGACGATGTCTATCCCGAGAGATATGCATGGGAGCAAATGGACAGCAGCGGCTGGAAAGGCCTGAGAGAAAATTCGGGGCCCCAAACTGAGCTCATGGGAACGAGGAAGAACAATCACACACACCATGAAACTGTGTGTGTGTGTGTGTGTGTGTGTGTGTGTGTGTGTAAAGACCCTCTGCTCTGCCACTTAGAGGCCTGACTCAGAAACCACCAGCACTGTCCTCCTACCCACCTCTCCAACCCCCAGCTCATGCCACCCAGGGGTCATAACGACAGTAGGGGACAGGGCAGAACTGCCCCCCGAGGGCTTCCCAGGCTGTAGATCTTCATGGGAGCCGAAAACCTCGTCTTTCTCCCTCAGAGGGACTGGTGGGCTTGAAGGACTGATTTTTCCCAATATGTCACCCACTATACTAGACCAGCAGAGCTCCTCAGACCCTCCTTGCCATTGGGACCCCAGGCAGCATGGGTTGGGGGGGGGAGCATGGGTGGGATTCAGACAAAAGAACAGTGGACACTGGACCAGAAGAAGGAGGGGTGCTGGGGAGAACTGTCTCCCCTCTCCCGTGTCCCATCTACTTGGTATACTGTGGCCCCACACAGAGAAGACGGGACTCATTTCTGGAGGGGAGCAGCAGACTTGAGCTTGACACCAAGTCCACTGGGAGCCTGGAGCTGGACACGCTGTTCATGGAACAGGAACTGGACACGGAAGGAACAACCCTGCTAGGGACTGCCTCATGTTCCCAGAAGTGAGTGAGTGGAAGCTTGACCCCACACTGGCGGTGACAGCCCCAACGGATGTGAATGAGGTGGGGTCGGTGTGGGTGTGTCTGGAGTCCATCCTTTGGGATAGAGAAGAGATCAAGCCAAGGTGACGAGCAGGGCTGGGGGAGGACGGGGGAGAGAGGAGCCGGGCCACGTGGAGGTCTCCGAGAAGCCAGGGACAGCATTTGGGGGAAGCAGGACCTTCCTTCAGAGAGAGAGAGAGCCTGCCCCAAGTCCGGGTTCTGATGGGGACCAGCCTCCTGACCGGTGCTGTCAGCTCAAGCAGCCCACTGTGGCAGCATGAGAACACTAGGCCAATGTCCACGTCACCAGAAGAGGGGAACGGCAGCTGGAACATGACCATGACCGGTCTGTCAAGCGTGAGGACAAAGGAGCCCATGGGACACAAGGCAGCTGCCTGGGCTAGTGGGTGACTGGGGGGCAGGCTGATAGTCTGATGGGCAGGCTCAGAAACTCAAACTCACTGCCACGAGTCCACTATGGCTCACCGGCACCCTAGAGGGCAGGGTGGATCTGCCTCCAGGGGTCTCCAAGATGGTAACTCTTTACAGGCTTCAAAAGCCTCATCTTTCTCCCCAGGAGCTGCTGGTGGGTTTGAACTGCTCATCTCAAAGCTAACGGCCTAGGCTGCCAAGGCTCCTGATAAACAATACAGAGTAGAAAAGACACCAAGGGGCTGCTCCCACGCCTGCCTCTCAGGAATAGAGCCCAACCCATGGCAGGAAGTTTCCTAAGAAGGGTAGGGTCTTCAGCGAGCTTTCTGTGAACTCGTTCATTCACAGGCCCTGGTCGGACCTCCCCCGACCCAACTGTTGGTGTGTGGCTGTGACACTGGAGGCCAGGACTCCTCCCATGGCAGACAGGCTTCCGCGGAGATTCCAGGCTAAGAGAAGAAAAGGCTGGAAATCTGTTTTGGAAAGTCCACCAATGGAGACTCTCAGGATCACTCTACAACACCGTCTGGATGAGTGCAGGGAGACGCACCCCTCAGGGAGAGTGCTGTTCTTAGGGGCTGCCTGGGCAGTCCCCACTCACACAGATCCCACACACCACCGGATGAAATCCTGGCCAGTCCTGTACCATCCTCCCGCTGCAGTCACTGTGACCATCCACCTTGCTGAGGGGCTTCCTCTTTTCCCCCATGTCCTTCTCCGGGGTCCATCCTGATAACAAGTCTCACCATCCCCACGTCTAAGGCGCCTTCTGGTTGTACTTCTTCCAAGACTGATCTGTCTGTTCTCCTGGCGGTCCACGGTGCTCCCAGCGCTCCTCCCAGCACCGTCCTTCAGACCCGGCGATGCGTCTTCGGTCTCCTTTATTCGTTACACAACTTTCTCAGGGGGAAAACCCATGGGTGTGCATCAGGTGCTCCAGACACACAACAGTGGGCCCGAGTCGAACAGCGATTGGCCATGGAGATGGTGTGGGCCGCGGCCTCTTCTGTGGGGGCCCAAGAGTCGCATTTACCAACCCCAGAGACTCTCATTGGATGAAACCGACTTCCAAGGCAGTCATGCCGAGATTGTAGGCCAGGGGGCCTCAAACTTCTAAAACAAGGGGCCAGTTCACTGTCCCTCAGGCCGTTGGAGGGCTGGACTATAGTTAAAAAAAAAAAAAAAAACTATGAACAAATTCACTGAGGGCCCAGGATGCTAAGCAGGGCAGGTAGTGGTGGCAAAAACACCCGGCAGCTGGATAAATGTCCTCAACGGGCCGCATGTGGCCCACTAGCCATAGTCTGAGAATGCCTGCCGGGTGCAATCACTGCAATGGGAGTAGACAGACGGGGCCCCTTGCAAAGGAGCCAGAGAGGATGAGGGGTGGGGTGGGGGGTGGGAACTGAGCGTCTCATCCCATCTTCGCAGCCGGTCTGGGGCACAGCTCCTTCTCCCTTTACCAGGCCAACCCCCTGGAGTTCCAGCTCCACAGGCAGCTCCCAGGGCCTGTGTTCTATTTTAAAGTCGAGCCCTCGGCGCCGTCTTGGTGGCGTCGTAGAATTTGCACTGAAAGGGTACAAAATGCCACACCATCTTGTGGGGCTCCCACTTCTGCATGCCCTTCACAGAGAAGGCACGCCAGGCTGTTTCTGAACTCCTCGCAAGCACCCACGGCCTCGAAGGCACGCCCCTGAAACCTGGAGCCTGCCTCTCCGGGAGGTGCCTCGGGGGCTGGGACGTCGTCCCCAGCGGTGACCTTCTTGCCTGCAGGAGGAGATGAGACCGCGTTGGTCTCCGGGGTGTTCCCTGGACTGGGGACATGATTGCTGGGAGCCATGGGTCCTTTACTGGCACAGCTGGGGGCGGGGGTCTTCTCCCTTCCTGCCCTATTGACTTGGCCATGATTACATAAGTGCCCTCCATTTTTGCCACGCGCTGGAATCGTCCTGCGTGCTGTTGACGATGCGAACATGAGGCAGAAAGAGGGGTGGTTACGTAAACGAGGCAGGACACCCTCTGCAGGATTAGGCTGTATCTTAAACCAGTCTCTTTGGAGATACACACGGGATTAAACAAGCGAGCAGAAATCCATAGAAACTCATTAGCGACAAGGAAGAAGAGGGGAAGTATGGAGTGCACGCATTGTATGGACGTGGGCCCCTGTGATGAGAGCCTCCTAGACTGGGGAGAAAACATATACGCTGGTTCATTGTCATCAGTCGATCAACAGGACTTTCTTCCCAGTCTGTTTTAGTCTGGAAGCTCAACTGAAATGGGTCCACCATAGGTGACCCCACTGGTATTTGGACAAAAACCATGGAAGAGCTTCTTGCATGGCAGAGCACCATGCCTGTGAGAGAGACTGACAGACCAGGCAGGGCAGGCAGAGAATAAGCCCTAAGTAACTATTCTGGAACTTAGTTGGTCACAAAATAATTACTAGTTTAATGACTGGCTTCTCCACCAAGCAGAAAACTCTTCAAGGATTCTTGTTGGGAAACTAGATTGTAGTGATGCATATGCTTTTTAAATAACATTAAACACACACACACACACACACACACACAACACTGAACTGAACACGTAAAAACGGGTGAATGTACTGGAATGCATGACATCCATCGCACCTCAATAGAACTCTCTCTTAAATTAAAAATAAATATCCATTACAAATGACTTACCCCCTCCTGGCCTCGGTTACATCACCTGTAAAGTGGGACAAGGGGAAGTGAAGCTATCTCTGTTGTGAGGTTTACATACATGACATTGCAGGCACTCAGCATGACACAGGCCTGCCTCGTAGTGCGTACCTGTTGGGCTGCAAACCACAAGGTCAGCGGTTCGAAACCACCAGGTGCTCTGAGGGAGAGAGCAGGACTTGCCCCATCCCTTTGGCAGGGGCGGTCTTGGAAACCCCCGGGGGCAGAGTCCACCTTTTCCTATAAGGTCACTATGAGTTGGCAATGACTGGACGCAGGAAGTACTTGAGTGTCACTTTCAGACAGCCCATTCTTCACAGACGGAAGCTGTGGCCAAGCGGAGTCAAGCAAGCCTGTTGGCTCCATTTCCCAACAGCCTCTGCTCCCTCTGTGCCGCTGGATCCCACTCTGGTCTTTCTCACAATCTGCCCAACTTGTCCAGAATGCCCTCTCATACACCCAACAGTGTTGTTCGATGCCCAGGGAGACTCAACACGTGCAACTTTATTGCAGCCTGGCACACCGCCAGGGTCCTGACAAAACAAGGGAGAGGGGACAGAAGGTCAAGAGGTGACCTCAAGACGCTGCTCAGCTGATGGCTGGAGATGAAGGAGTGGTGGGGAGAGGAGGGGGTGGACAGCCAATGGCAGGGGTCAAAGGGGAGACTCAGGAGCCTGGAGATGGAGGTCTTGGGAGAGGAGGCTGTGCCCGCCCACTGAAAAGTGCTCTTCCATTCAAGTGGTGGAGTGTGGCAAATAAAAAGGGGACAAAGCGATAGTCACAGGGAATTGCGAACCTGGGATGGGTGGTCACCTCAAGTTTGTCAGGTCAATAGACAGGGTTCAGAGGAAGAGGAGGATGAGCTGCAGGCTCAGCTGCAGCTGTTAGCGAGAGAAGAATAGAAACCTCTCTGACATAGGAAGCTGGGTCCTAGCGAGGGAAAGTGTGCAGAATGGCTGTGATAGGTAGGTTTATTGTGCCAACCTGGCCAATGAACACATGTGGGATGAAGGGTGGAGAGATAAACGGCTCCGTGAGCCTCGGCTTCCTTGTCTCTTGCACTTTGATGACTGGACCAGTGTGAGGCTGCCTTAGCTGGTTCTCTGCTTCAACTTGCTAGCTGCACTATCTGTGGGACATCCACCCTATGGACTGTGTTGCTGTAGTTTGAGGTTCCTTCAAGACCTGCTTTGCCACGCTACTGGAGTGTGTATCACTTGAGCTGGGGACTGTTGGACCCTGTCATCTGGCTGCCTGTTGGTGACGTGTGTTTCTGCTTGCTGCCTGTGGCTGACTGCCTGAATTGCCACTGTCTGCTTCCTTGTCTTGCACTCAGCGGCCCGCAAGACTTGAAGGACTGCCAGTGTATTAGCTGTCTCATGAAAGTGAGCTGCACTGAGTCATTTGTACTAGTCCATAGATTAATTAGCTGTTTATTTCTTACACTGTATACATCTATCTGTATAAATATATATAAAATCATGAGTGTACAGGTCTGGGTTCTCAAGAGAACCCTGTCTAACATAATGGTCTCAGGGAACCTGTGGTTGTTGGCTGATGGTGGCAGAGGGAGAGAGAGGTGAAAGAGGTGGAGGTGGCGGTGGTGGTGGAGATGGAGGTGGTGGAGGTGGAGGTGGTGGAGGTGGAGGTGGTGGTTGTTGTGGTTGTGGTGGTGGTGGTAGTGGTGGTGGTGGTGGTAGAG
>PVJH01016030.1:0-28207 GCA_004026705.1 Nesogale talazaci | reverse complement strand
CTGACCATCCCTACACCATCCCCTCGACGGTCATGTTTGAGCCCCTTGTTGCAGCCTTTGTGTCCCTCTATCTCCTGGAAGGTCTTCCTCTTTTCACTGACCTTCTGCTTTCCATGGGTCCTCAGCTATGGAATTCTGGAGCTCAGCATATGTCCAGTGGAAGCACGGGATTTGGAGGGCCCATCATGTTCTAGGGCTGGAGCAAGTAGCGAGTGTCTCTGAAGACCAAACTCACCCTGGGCTTGTCTGTGCCTTCTGCCCCACCCCCCACCCCCAATGTGACTCCATGGTAGATTTCTCACCCTCTATGCAAGAGGTCTGGGCCCGATTCCCAGACAATGCCCGTCACACACATCCTGACCCAGTTTTCTGTGGGGGCTGGGGTGCTTTGGGGTTGCCAAATAGGTTCCCGTGGATCTTCCAGGCTAAGACAGAGTCACAAGAGGGCCTGGTGATCTACTTCTGAACATGGGCCAGTAAAACCCTCAGGACCACATGGTCACATCTCCAACAGACTGGGTGACGTTCCCTTCCATTGAGAAGCTCACAGCATCAGCTGCCCATAGCCAGCGGAGTCTCTGCCCGTCAGGGGGACCTGCTGTTCCCACTGTTACTTTAGGTCCAAGCTGTTTCATCATTTCAACTTCCGAAGGGCAGAGACCCTTCTGGAATCAACCCTTACCTACCCATCAGATCCTGTGCTCCAGCCAACAAGCCATGAACGGGTACTGAGAAAAGTACAGAGTTCTCTGCTAACTGAAAGGTCAGTGGTTTGAACCCACCAGCCGCTCCTTGGGAGACCAGGGCTGGCACTCTTTTTCCACAAAGACGTCACATTGCCCGCCAACCCTGGGGCTTGTTCTGCGCTCTCCTCTGGGGTCGCCATGGGTCTGAATTCACTCTACAGCCCAGGATGTTGCCTCTTGGCTTTGGCAGAAAAAGGGCAGACCAAGGAGCAGTCACAGGCTGAGACTTTGAGACTTGTGGGTTCCAGGTGTGTTAGAGAAGCACAGTGACATATGGATGACAAGGTGTGTTAGAGAAACACAGTTGACCTATGGATGACAAGGTGTGTTGGAGAAACACAGGTGATCTATAGGCTACGAGGTGTGTTGGAGAAACAGGTGACCTGTGGATGACAAGGTATGTTGGAGAAACACAGGTGACCTATAGGCTACGAGGTGTGTTGGAGAAACACAGGTGATCTATAGACGACCAGGTGCATTGGAGAAACACAGGTGATGTGTAGGCTACAAGGTGTGCTAGAGAAACACAGTCGAGATAAACATGGTTTACAAAGCAGACAGAAAGTCGGATCACACTAGACAGAACATCCTTAAATGCCCCATGTTGCATTTTTTAAAAAAAAGAATTTGCTGCCTCAAACTCCATTTTTTAAAGCCATGTCTAACCCACCAGCGCTGTGGTATAAGACCTGCTCCCAGCGATGCAACATCGCTTGCTGATAAAGCCCTTCCCGGACGTGCCGACACCAGCCCTGCCTCTCTGTGAAACAGCCCTCGGCCCTGGACTGATGGAGGCCTGGGGAGGCCCCTCGGGGGACCTGGCACACTTCTCAGGATGTGGGAAAGCTCTCCGTCCCCTGTCACCCTGGGCCCAGGCTCCTCTGTGGCTACTCTCAACTGGCTGTCTGAGGCCGTTATAAAACCTGTCACTCAAACCACCCGCCGCCTGGTCCCCCTTGCTCAAGCCACGGGGTCCTGGAGGGCCAAGCTCTGAGGAAGACTCCCAAACCAACCAATGGCCCACTGCGACGGCATGGACGCCGACTCACAGCGACCCACAAGGCCAGCGCCCAGCTGTCCCCCAGGGCTGCCGCGGCTGGACATCTTCCTGGCAGCTGACGGTCACCTCTCCCTCCCGCAGAGCGACTGATGCGGTCACCAACTGCATCAAACTGGCTCTGAGCTAAATGCTTTCACTGCCAGGGTCTCTATTCATGCTCCCCATCAAAACACTAACCCCCTGCCATCCAGTCTCCTGGGGCTCAGAGCTGCCCTGGACTGTGTTTGCAAGACGGTAAATCTTGCCAGGGGCAGACAGCCAGGTGTCTTTTCTATGGAGCAGCTGGTGGGTCTGAACCAGCAGCCTTCGGGTCAGGAGCTGAACCAGATCCACTGAGTCACCGGGGCTCCTGGGGCTCCCCGACCAGTGACAACGCCTCACAAAAGAGCACTCATCTAAACTTCCAAAGGAGGGAGGCAGCCGGAGGCGCTATCATGCGCTTTTCCCTTTTTTTATACTAAGGGCTCCCAGCGGTGCTCCTCGGACTAAGCAGGAGTGATGGGGAGGCATTCCGACGGCACTGCGGGCCACAAGCTAGACTGCCCACCTCAAGGTCAGCAGTTCGAAACCCCCAGCGGCTGCTCCAGAGAAAGAGGATGCTCCCTGTTCCCGTGAAGACTGACCGCCTCGGAAACCCACAGGGGCGGGTCACAGGGCTCAGCTGTGGCCGTGCGGGTCTCCACCGGCTACCTTCAGAAGAAGAGGAACAGGTCTTCCTTCCTGCCTCCATCGAGGGATGGGGCAGTGACCCTGCCAGGAGCTACTGGGGAGTTTTGAGCTCTCCTGGAGCAATATTACCCTGAAGGATGACCAGAAAGCGTAAGAGCCTCTAGAGAGAACCCCCAAGTTGCTCCTTAGAAGACATCTCTGAGTTTCTCCCCAAGTCCTTTAACATCGTAATCACAGCCTTCCCGGTGGGTGGCCTGTCCTTGTTGGTGTGGTTCCAGCCCGTCAAGTGAGCTCTAACTCACGGCGCCCCCGCGTGCCATAGAACGGGACACCACCTGGTGTTGCACAACCTCCCTGCCATAGAACAGGACACCGCCTGGTGCTGCACACCCTCCCTGCCATAGAACGGGACACCGCCTGGTGCTGCACACCCTCCCTCTCCCTGTCATGTTTGAGCCACTGCTGCAGCCACTGTGCCCACCCATCTCAATGAGGGTCCGTTCTCCTCTGTTCCCCTAATCCTCTCCTCCACCAAGCATGGTACCCTATCCCAGGGACTGACCTCTCCCAGCATGTCCAACGTAGGTGAGACAGTGTCTAATCCTCTCTTCTAAGGAGCATTCAGGCTGTACGGCTCTCAAGGCTGATCTGTTTGTGCTTGTGGCACTTTCCAGCACCTTCTATGCCCTCCACTCACACACTCTGGTAGGGCCACTAACACAGTAAGGTAGAACTCCCTCCACATCAGGTCATTGCAGAATTCTGGGATGACGGTCCCACTTATCCACTGAACGTTCTCCCTCGGGTCCCCAGGCTGCACTGGGCTCAGACTCTGTGAAGAAGACGGGCCTGGAAAAGCAACGCATTTCTGCCTTCAGGCAGATAATCTAACACAGAAATAAGGATGGGGTTTTTTTTATTAATCTCTACAATAAATCATGGTGACCTAAAAGGGGAATGGACCCCTTTGGCGCACAGAGAATGAATGGATAGAAAGCTGGGCACACAGCAGGTGCCTCGAGATGGGGGTTTCAGAAGAGGCGATGAGGGGGAGGGAGGCTGGGTCGAGAAGGGCACAGCAACCCGACTCACCAGCAGGCTGGTGTGGAAGAGGGGCCCCTCTCGTCTCCCACGCCAGCTCCTCCAACTCCCCCATGCTTTGTGGCTGCCCAGGTGCAGAGCGGTGGGAAGGAAGTGACACCGGCCCTCTGTCTTTTGTGTGTGGAAAACTGCATGGGAACCAGGGTGCCAGCCTCCTCGCCGCTGCCCGGCCCCGAGCCTCACCGGTCACGAGCTTTCTTAGGAGAATGAGATGAGGCAGCGGGATTCCTGCTCTCCCAGAGGTGCCGCGGGGGTGGGCTGCTTTTCTCTCCTGCTCCTCTCTGCTCAGTCCCCATGCCCTCTCCATGGTGGGCAGAGTGGTCCAGTCATGGCAAAGACGGCCATCCTGGGCTGAAGCTACCCATCATGAGACACCTGCAGTGCGTCCGGCTGTCTATGCACCCCTAGAACGTGCATATGACACGGCCTGCACCAAGGTTCAGCAAACCCAGACTCGGAGGACCGATGGTGCCATGGTAGAATTCTCGCCATCTGGGGAGGAGAGCCAGGAGTCCTGGTGGCGTTGTGGTTACACACTGGACTCCTGACTTCGAGGTCAGCAGTCCAAAACCCCCAGTCCTTCCCGAAAGAGAGAGAACTTTGAACTCCCATCCAGAGAGATGGTCTCAGAAACCCACTAGGGACACACTTCTAGCCTGCCCTCTAGGGTCCCCATCAGTCAGAATGGACTCCATGACAGTGAGTCAGTTGCGCTAGTGAGTCGGGGAGACCCAGGTTCGATGCCCAGTTGGTGGACCTTACAGGCAGCCACCGCCCACCTGCTGCCGGAATGGGTGATGCGAGGGAGATCGCAGCCACATAGCCGGGGAGTCCAAAAGGAAGACGGGAGGCGAGCCTCTGCTGTTGGCGAAGAATGCAGAAGACAGCATGGGCTGCCAGAAGAACCAATGACGGTCTCTGAAGAAGCACAGCCCAAAGCACCCCTTCGGAGCTAGGATGGTAAGACTGGCTCACAAATGTGGGCATCCCATCAGGAGGGCCCGGACCCTGGGGAAAATAGAGGGCAAGGGGGAAAGAGGAAGAGACACCAGGAGACAGACCTGACAGTGACCACAACATAGCAACTATGGTGCGGGCGGCGCTGGACTGGGAGCAGGAATGTGACCAACCCCTGACCACCGAGATCCAGACGGACACCTTCCTCATCCGCTGCCTGGGGAGCTGCCCTTCTGCCTCCCTGAGACCCCACAATCCCTCGGCCCTGCCCCCGCATCGCTCCCTCCCCCCACTTCCTGCCCTCTTCTCAGGAACATGCCTTCATCTCCTGCTCGCTGTCCCCTGCCAGGGAAGCAGGAGCCCCATGAAGGCAGAGGTTTCTTCCATCGCTGCCTCCCTGGCATGTGGAGCAGGTGCTCCTGGCACGGCCTGGTGCCCTGCACGGCAGACGGCCGGCCCACGCGTCACCGTAACCCCATGCACAGCAGGACTAAAGGCCACCTGGTCTTGGGCCACCCCCAGGACCGGTGATGGACGGGACCATTGAGACCCGTCAGTTTCGCCCGGCTGGTTTTCAGAAGCCGATCACCGGCTTCCCATGCTCCTTTGCCTCAGTCTAGAAGCGCTCCTGTGATCCGCCCAGCACCAGAGCGCCACAGAAGCCTCTGCAGACAGACAAGGGGATTAACTGTACATCTGTCGCATGGGAGTGGAAACTGCTCACTCGAGAATTCTACCACGGAACCACCGAGTGCCTCAGGCGCTCACTCAATGGGTGTGGATCTGTTGGGCATCAAGTGAGCACCAGCATGGATGATGCTGTGCCTTTGAGAGCAACAGAGAAGAAGAAGCCGTGGGGTAGCTCCGGTCCCCTCTGTCTCATGAGTGGAAGGAAACGAGCTCTGCTGAGCAAGGGCCCATGCATCATCCATCTGGTTCTACCTGGACCCACCGGTCAGTCTCCGGGGAGGGTCTAGAAGAGCAGGAGGCCGCGGGTCTGATGGATGGCCTTGGCTTATCGCCGACTTCATTTGCAAACTCACTCCTTCACGCATTTGTCATTTCCCAACCGCCTCTCAACAGGCAGCTGGAGTCGGTGGGCGGACGCGCTTCACTACCAAATGACAGGTTGAAGGTCCGGGTCCATCCGGAAGCATCTCAGAAGGAGGCCTGGCAAGGTGCTCCCAAAGAAACAAGCGTGGGAACCCTCCGGCCAGTTCTTCTCCGACACCGCCGGGGCTGCCCAGAGCAACTGACTGGGAAGTCGGGGGCTTTGCCAGCCCAAGCCTTAGTGCTCACAACTGGAGGCCCGGTGGGAGACTGAGCTAGGGGTCCCACTTTTCTGGGAGGCAAACGGGGGTCCGCTTCTGTTCCTGGGACACCAGACTGGGCATGCTGCATGCATGACCTTCTCGATTGCACGCCACCTTCCAGCCAGGCACAGATGATTCCCTTTCTGACCTGCTCGGACCTCCTTGGCCAGGCAGTGAATCATTTTGGAACCAACTTCTCCACAAACCCCTGGGGTTTCTGCTCAGAATTTGCTTAGGGGATGGAGCCTTTGAGGGGGGCACTGGGCATCCCCATGGCTGGTTATTTGTGAGGACCAGGGAGGTACAACATAATGGATGGGTCCCCTGCCCCTCTCCCCAGCCTCCTAAGTTGCTTGTGGTCCCCCGGCTCAGACGCACACGTACCACATCACACAGGCCAGGAAGACAAAGGGGTCTCATGGTGAGGGGGGTGAGGTTTAGGAGCAAAAGAACAAGACGATCATCGACCACGACCCTGTGAGGGACGCCATCTCCTTCTCCAGACTGTCTGTGCATATACCAGCCACGTCCCGGCCCCTGGTACAGCCCAGACCCCAGCCTGGGGCCCTTGGCACCCGCTCTGATGGTTGATCTCATCTCTGTCAATAGTCTAACGATGGAGATGCTGGTGCTGAGGTGACGGGGAAGCTTCTGAAGTAACCTCCATCCGTGGCATTCACCAACCATGACACACTTCAGGAAAGACATTCTGGCGCACAGAGTGGATCGTCTAATGACCGGCACGGCTGTCCTGGCCACACCTGGCCTTGTTGTGACCGTGGTTGGATCCGTTCCTTTCATAGACTGAGTTATGTCTCCTCCGAAAAATGTGGGTTATTGTTCCCAACTGCTGAGCCCATGCATATCGGAGCCCTGGGGGTGTAGTGGGTGACAGGCTGGACTTTCAACCAAGTCGGTCGTTCAAACCCACCAGCCGCTCAGAGAATGAAAGAGCTCTTCCCAGTCCTGTGGCAGGAACCAGCGTGAGGACTATGAGTTGAGTTTGGCTGGGCGCCTGTGTCTCGGAGCCCTGAGGGTGGTGCTGTGGGGTGAGTGTTGGGTGACTAACCTCAGGGTCAGTGGTTCAAACCCACCAGCTGCCCCCAGGCACAGAGGATGAGGCCATCTGCTTCCTTAAAGGTTCATCCCTGCAGGCAAAGAGGCAAGGTCTCTCTTTCCAGGGCTGGGGGCTTTGCCTTCGTGCCTCTCCGTCCAGGGCTGTCTCCAGGACTGCACTTCTGAGATGCCCTGAGGGTGAGATTCAGTGGCCGGGAGTCAGAGTGGTTTTCTTTTAAAACTTGAAGCAGCTAATGGGTCTAGGAATGTTTCGGACCCAAACCACCGGTGTTAGTCAATAAACCAAATTAATAGAGCACAAAGAGGTGACCTACTTTTCCACTCCTAAGAGATCTTCACTCTGATAGAGGAGTTGGACCTTTTCCGGGAACTTAGAGGAGTGAAGGGCCTAAGCAGGCCATAGAAAGGGCAGCTAAGGAGCGCATGAGAAGGCCAGAGACTGGGGGCCCCACTGTCCGGCCACTACAGAGGGACGTGCAGATGCTCTGCCAGGGAGGCTGGTCTTCAGGGGCCCTGGCTGCTTTCCCACCCCTTCATCACAGTGGGTTCTCCATGACATGCACCTCCAGTCCACATCCAAGCCTGAGTTCCCCATCTGTGGAAAATAGGAGGTCACCAATCCTGCCTTACAAATCCTGCTAGACCAGAGCGTGTGCATGAGTGCAGATAAGAGCTGGAAACACAGGGAATCCAGGACAGATAAACCCTCCAGGACCAGTAAAGAGAGGAACTATACCAGGAGGGGAAGGGAAAGGAGGAGGGGAGAAGGAAGGAACCGATCACAATGATCAATATATAACCCCCTCCCCAAGGGACAGACAGCAGGAAAGTGGATGAAGGGAGACAGCGGATGGTTTAAGACATGAAAAAAAATAATTGATAAGTTATCAAGGGATCATGAGGGAGGAGAGGGAACAAGCTGATACCAAGGGCTCGAGTACAAAGAAAATGTTTTGAAAATTATGTTGGCAACATATGTACAAATGTGCCTGACACGATGGATGGATGGATGAGTGGTGACAAGAGTTGTCAGAGCCCCCAATAATTTTTTTTAATAAAAATAAAGTAGGAGTTCAACCATAATTTTGCAGGATACAGATTCCCACAATAGCTCCAACAATGGGCTCAGACACAATGACAGTGAGTCTAGGGCCGGGCTGGGGAGTGTTTTCTTCGGTTGTCTGCAGGGTCACAATGAGTCCGACCCCACTGCACAGCACACCACATGGGTCATCTACGGTCCCTTGACCCTCAGGCCCATGTCCCTGGTCTCAGGTCCCAGGGAGTCATCCTGCACAGCACTTTCCAAGTGGGAGCCCAAAGTCCTCTCTCTCCTTTCTCAAGTCCCAAGCCCCGTCCAGTAGGTCACCAGGAGCTGTGGGTGGTCCAGGCAGCCTCTGTTGCTGCTGGTCTGAGTCAGGGCGGAGAAGAGGGAAATGGTGCATCACCTTCTAGACTCCACCTCACCCCATGCCTGCCCCAGTCTATCTGAGCCCATGGCTGCATTGCGGGGTGTCGTTCACGTGATCTGGCCTGCCGACCTCACCAAACACAGTGTCCTTTCCCAGCAACTGGGCTTGACTGACGCCATCTTCAGAGTCGGCCAAAGTCTGGCCAGTCTCCGTGCCAAGAAGCACCCCGGTTGTACTTCTTCCGGGACAGATGCACTCACTGTCGCCCCAGCAGTCCACAGCAGAGCCGATACCCCTTGCCAACACCACCGAGGTCCACCTCTCTCACCGTGTATGAGTTTTGCCTGCAGATGCGGCCACGGCAGGGTCCAGGGCTCAGATCCGTATCCTTTCATCGTCCAAGTGCCATCTCTGCTTTTTAAAACATTACAGGCTTGGGCAGCAGATGTCTCCGCCCGCTGCCTATCCGTGCACTTTGTCCTTTGCTTTCAGAACAGCTGTTTCCAGGGAGGTGGATGGCAGATCCACATTAACGGGAACCCTTGACGACTTCGGCGTCTGCTTCACGGCACGGGCGCTGGTGTCAAATGAAGCTGGGGATGAGTGTGGGCACATAAGACTTAGCTCCAAGATTACTCACTGCACGTCCTAGATGGGGATCTTAAGCCCTTCGGGGATGATTTTCCTTACCTACACGCAGGGCACCACCAGGTTTCAAGGAGTTGTTGCGAAAACTAAACCAGATGTCGTAAACATAGGCCAGGGCTTGCATGCTTTGAATTTCTGGGTTTGCGTCCCTCCGACTCATGGTTGTTTCCGAGGTAGTACCCCTTACCTTTTCTCCTCCGATGGTCTCCTCTGGGTGCCGAGTTCGGTCTCTGGGTGCAAACCCCTTCCTCACACCACAACCCACCCAACCACTCTAGAAGCAAAGAGACCGACACCCCCGGTCCAGTCTTCCCACAGAAAGCAACATAGACATTTTTCTTCACGTCGTCCCAGGACAAGGAGAGACCTGTCCATGGGTGGCTGTTCTTACCATCCATGTTGCTACATGCCATGAAGCTAATTCTGACATACCATCACCCTGTTTTTCAGAGCAGCCCTGTCCCAGACGGCTGGTCTTGATAGAGGCAGGTGTCAGGTCTTTCTCTTACAGTTGCTGGTGGCCTCATACCAGTGACCTGTCCCTTTACAGTCCCGTGCTTCACTGTCAGGTCAGCAGAGCTCTTTAGTGGATTGTCGCTGTGAGAAGCTGGTGCCAGGCTATTTTTGAGCCCCTTTAAGAATGGGAGAGAGCTCTGGTGGTGTCATGGGTAACAAGTTGAGTTGCTCACCACAGAGTCGGGGGTTCAAGCCCACCAGCTATATCGAGAGAGAGAGAGAGAGAGAGAGAGAGAGAGAGAGAGAGATGAGGCTGTCTGCTCCCGTGGAGACTGGGACACTCTCCAGGGCAGTTTTCTCTGTTGTCCTCCGGGGCTGCGAAGCGTCAGAATAGACAAGGAGGTTGTCAGTTTGGTTTGGGTTAAGAATGCCAGATCATGATAGGTCATCTCCTGAGAAGAAATCAGCCACCTTCATGCACATACCAAACATGTCCAAGTGCCAGGAGTTAGGACCACGCCTGCCCCCAGGTCCCTGAAAGAAGCACTTCCGCATCCGGCCTGGTGGCTGGTTCAGAGAGCTGCATAGGCGTGGCCTGGGGCCGACTCAGCTCAGTTGCAGAGTATTCATGGTAGAACAACACATTCCTTATGGCTCAAAGCGACCCCCCAGACAGACGTGCAGGACACCTCTTAGAGTTCTAAGTAAGAAGCACAGGACCCGACTAGCAAGATCTCTCCCAAAACCCTCTGTCACCGAGAGTGGGCAGGAATCTCAGTCCTACCCCACACCTCCCCTTTACCCATATCCTCCTGAATACCAGCGGGAAGGGAGACTGAGTCCCCTGCACCAAACAAATGCAAAGCGAAGTCGTGGCCCTGGAGCTGACGCTGTCTCAGGCATCCCCACCGGGGCTGGACACCGGGGTCGGCTCAGTAAGCTTCTCCAGGGTCTCACGCCCCTAGGTGAGTTCAAACTGGCCGTCTCGCTGTTAAGAGCCAAGGGTTCATCCAGCCTCATCACCTGGGGGGCCCCTGTTCTCTAGTGTCCTAGGAAAGGCTTAGGGGAAGCAGGCCACGTACTGAGTAACCCATCCTCCGGAGAGCACGCTGGACTGGTGCAGACGGTCCTCAGTAGCCCAGGCAGTGTGCAGAGGACCACTCTAAACTTGGTATGGAAGCTCTTTCTGCAGGTCACTGTGTTAGTCGGGGTTGACTAGACAAACAAATTCATAGACACTCACATGTGTGCAAGAAAGAGCTTTATATACAAAAGCAATTGTATCTTAAGACAACATCTCAGCGCAGTCCAGGTCAAGCCCATGAGTCTAATATGAGTCCATAGGTCTGGTACCAATCTATAAAGTCCTCTTCAGACTCATGCAGCACAGGAACAAGGCCGAATGCAGGAAGATCGCAGGCCAGGGGGTGGGAAGCCTTGTGAATCCAGTGAGGGTGGACGCACCTCAGCGCTGGCAGGGGTCTCCATGCGGCTCCTCCAGCTCCAGACCTCTGGCCCCATCAGCGTGGCTTCATGTGTCTTGTCCACAAGAATGTGTTGCAGGGAGTATGTGTGTGTGCATCTGGTCTCCAGTGAGCTGTTTATCTCTGCCGCGCCACCAAATGAGGCCATCAAGTTGTGACCTGATTGGCAGGCGAGACTCCACCCCTTTGCAAATTGACAGGCGATTATGCAACCGCCATAGTTACCTTTCCGCCAAACCCCAGACTGGGCGTGTCAAATACACCACCTCGCCTGTGGATACAGTGCGCCGCTGCGTGAGACCAGCGAGGCCACATTCACCCACAAGCAACGACTCGCACGCCAGGCGGGGGGAAGGAAAAGGAGGTGGACAGAGGAGCACAAGGACTGGCAGCCCGGGAGACCCACACGGGCAGTTCTACTCTGCACAAGAGCGTCGCCGCTAGGCATTGGGACTGGCTGGTGACAGTGAGTTCGGCTCTGGTTGTTGAAAATACACTGCGATGGAAAGTAAGGAGCTGAGGTGGACTCCTGACCACAAGGTCAGCAGTTCGAAACCCCCAGCTGCTCTGAATGAGGACAACGAGGCTGTCTGCTCCCAGAAAGAGCGTTCGTCTCAGAAACCCACTGGGGCAGTTCTACCCTGTCCTATAGCATCTCTGGGAGCTAGAACAGACTTGATGGCTGTGAGTTTTTTAGTAGCAGAAAGTGTCTCTTAAAAAAAAAGACAAGGAGAATACACGCCTCGTCCCCCGCCCCCCGGTGCTGTTACATTGATGGGAGTCGCCGGCGAGTTGTGTCAGACCCGTGG
The DNA here is from genome assembly GCA_004026705.1 of Nesogale talazaci. Taxonomy (NCBI): domain Eukaryota; kingdom Metazoa; phylum Chordata; class Mammalia; order Afrosoricida; family Tenrecidae; genus Nesogale; species Nesogale talazaci. Next base: position 16,475 of record PVJH01016030.1, on the reverse strand, counting down.
TGACCCCCTGAGTGAGAAGGGGGACCTGTGCCCAGAGCTTCTGAGGAGCTTCCAGGAGGTGCCAGCCTCCAACCTTCCAGCCACCTGTCGACTACGTAACTCTCTGTGCACCCCCGGGCTCTGGGGGCTGTCCATCAACCCTCCAAAGCTGAGACGAAGGGGAGAAGAACGAGACTGGTGCTTCCAAGAACATCTACGATGGGCCAGGCAGGTGGGGATGGACACCTGCTGAACCAGCCCCCCAGGATCCGGGCAGCTCGCCACCCCACCCACCCTGGCTCTTCCTGGGCTGCAGGGAGCCTCTGCTTCCCGTGAGGTGCAGGCTGGGCTCGCACCGAGCTTTAAAAATATCTCTCCACCCACTGCAAGGGTGATGGATGTGCCAACTTCTCACCTGTGTGTCACCACGGTGGCAGTGACGAGGATGATGGTGATGTGCTGGGCATAAGAGAGGCAGTAAGGGTCTCACCCAATGGGTGGAGGGAGGGGAGTGGAGGCACAAAGAACTCTGAGCATTGAAGGTTGAAAAGCCACGGGGCTGGAAACACTAAAGGTGAAGCAGAGGCTCCCTGCAGCCCAGGAATAGCCGGAGTGGGTGGGGTGGCAAGCTGCCCGGATCCTGAGGGGCTGGTTCAGCAGGTGCAGCTGGTTCAGCAGAGCAACACAGTTCCCAGGGAGGACCCAAAATAGACTTTGGGACCAGGGCGTGGCAACCCATCAGCCTCCAGAGAAGAACACTCCTAAAGGCCAACAAATGGACCTGGAACTATCCTTTTTTTTGTGTCATTGAGCTTTTTTTGTTCCTGTTGTTCCCTTTGGTTGCTTTGTTTTGCTCTGTCTTGATTTTGTGGGTTTTATTATGTCTGCAGGTCTATCTAGATAAAATAGGCGGGATTGACAGCTGGAGGAGAAAACAATGGACCTCTGGTTCTGGGGGACATGGGAGAGAGGGAGGCATTGGAAAGGAAGTGGGTGTTAACAAACGCAGGGGCAAGGGAACGACAAGTGGTCCAAAATCGGTGGTGAGGAAGGTGTAGGAGGCCTGGTAGGGCTTGATCAGGGGCAACGGAACTGAGAGGAATGACTGAAACCCACATGAAGGCTGAGCATGATTGTGGGCCAAGAGGAAAGTAAAAGGAAAGAGGGGAAAGAAGTAGGAGGCAAGGGGCATTTATAGAGGTCTAAATACAGGCATGTACATATGTAAATATATCTATATATGATGACGGGGAACTAGATCTATGTGCATCTATTTATAAGTTTAGTAGTAGATGGATATTGGGTTTCTACTCAAGTACTTCCTCAAGGTAAGAACACTTTGTTCTATTAAACTGGCATTCCATGATGCTCACCTTCCCTACACAATCACTGAAGACAAAGCAGATACATAAGCAAATGTGGTGAAGAAAGCTGATGGTGCCCGGCGATCAAAATATATAGTGCCTGGGTCTTAAAGGCTTGAAGACAAAGAAGTGACCATCTAGCTGAGAAGCAACAAAGAAGCATACCAACCTGTGTGATCACGTAGTGTTGATGGGATCAGGTATCAAAGAACAAAAATCAAATCATTGTGAATGAGGGGGAATGCGGCGTGGAGACCCAAATCCATCTGTAGGCAACTGGACATCCCCTCACAGAAGGGCCTTAGGGAGCAGATGAGCCAGTCAGGGTGCAGTGTGGCAACGATGAAACATACGACTTTTCTCTAGCTCTTTAATGCTTCTCCCTTTAATGCCTCCCCCCCTCCCCCACTATCATGATCCCAATTCTACCTTACAAATCTGGCTAGACCAGAAGATGTACATTGGTACAGGTAACAGCTGGAAACACAGGGAATCCAGGACAGATAAACCCCACAGGATCAATAATGACAGTAGAGATACGAAAAGGGGAAGGGGAAGGTGGGGTAGAAAGGAGGAACCGATCACAATGGTCTACATATAACCCCTTCCCTGAGGAATAGACAATAGAAAAGTGGGTGAAGGGCGACATTGGACAGTGTAAGACATGAAAACACAGTAAGAATTTACAAATTATCAAGGATTCGTGAGGGAGGGGGTTGGAGGAGGGGAGGAAGGAAGAGAGGGAGAGAGGGAGGGAAATGAGAAGCTGATACCAAGGACTCAAGGGGAAAGAAAATGTATTGAGAATGATGATGACAGCAAATGTACAAATGTGCCTGACACAATGAATTGGATGTATGGATTGTGGTAAGAGTTAGACGAGCCCCCAACAAAGTGATTCAAAATTAATTAATAAAATAATCAAGTATGTCTTATACAGATGACTTAATTTCACAAATAATTTGTGCTAAAATAGATATTTACTTCTCAAAAAAAAAGGAAATAAAATGTTTTGAGAAGAGAATGATGAGGACAACAAATGTACAAATGCCACAGACCTGAAGGCAGGTGATATCATCTGCAGTTCAGTGCCTATATGTCCCATTGTTGTGGCCTTGGCCAAGGACATCCACTTTCCTACTCCAGTACCTGTAGTTCTCATTGTGGCAAGACAGAAATAAGTGGGGCAAGTACTCTGTGGGACTCCTGGCTCTCAGAAATCACATAAAAATCAATAGTATAAGTTATAATGTCAATCGGATTCCTAGATTTTATCGTATGAGCACACCCGCCTGCGGTGGGGACTTGAAAATGAATTGGTGTCTCCCAGGAGGCTGGAATGGCGGGCGACACTTCGGATGCCAGTGGCGGGCTGTTTCTCTCGTCTACCAACTTGCGTCAACAATCAGTGCTTGCGGAAACAGGGGTCGGAATCAAAACAGCATATTGCATCGAACAAATCCACTGCCTAAGACCTCTTTAAGGTGCTGAAGGACAAAAACGTCACTTGGAGGGCAAAGATGTGCCTGACCCAACCACGGTAATTTCAATGATCACCCACGCACAGAGAAGCTGGGCAGTGAATGAGGAAGATGGCAAACTGGTCAACGGTGCTGGCACATGATATTGAAAGTGCTTAGAGCACGTGATCAGGAGAGACCAGGCCTGAGAAAAGGTCATCATGCCAAGCTCCGAGGTGACTGCTTTTGTCAAGCTTGGGCCAACAGTGACCCCATGCACCACAGAACCAAACCCCGCCCACTCCACCATACTCATCATTGCTGTGATGCTTCAGTCCATCATGGAAGCCACTGGGCCCATCCATCTTGTCAAGGACCTTCCTCTTTTTCCCTGCCCCTCGGTTTTACCAAGGAGGGAGAACAGTTGGTAGAGGGGCAGCGAAAAAGAGGAAGACCCTGGACATGGTGGACTGACACAGCGGCTCCGTCCAGGGCCTCAAACACAAAACAAAACTCGTGAGCCTGGAGCGGGACTCGACCGCGTGTCGTGCTGGCGTGTGTGAGACTGTAAGGAGTCAGAGTGGACTCGGCCATACCCAACAGCCGCAACAGAATTGGAGGTGCGGTGCACACCCCAACCTCTCTCTCTGCACGGTGCTTCAGAAGGATGTTATCCCATGCTGGAGCTACAGTGACGGTGGGGACAAACTCTTTGGTCATCAGACACATGTGGCCCCGTTAAGCCGAGGGAAAGAGACCCACTTGGACTGTGCAAAATCATCTACGGTCTAAAGGAAGCAGCAGCTCCTAGACGGCTAGGGGGAGAAACGACTGTTATTATTAAGTACACACAGAATTGATGGCAAGAAGCAGAAGAGATTTTTATAGATGAGTACAAGGCGTCCCTCCAAAAAAAAAAAAATCTCCAGGGTCAGTCGTAAATGTAAAACAAACAAGCAAAAACCATGACTCAGCAAAACAGGGGGAAAGATCTACAAGAAAATGTCCAACATTCGCAGCTGCAATGACAAAGAGCCTGGTCGGGTTTCACCCTCATCAGCCCAAATTGGACACAGCCCATTGGGTCGGTCCATGCGGAGCAAACTGGGTAGAGGTACTGAGATCTAGTCGTACACGGTGGGTATATGATCCTTGAGTGAAAGCAACCAGGGCAGGAATCGAAGGAGAGAGAAAGAGCATAAGACGCCAAGCTGTCACATCGCAGTTTGGACAGCAGAGAGTGGCTGGTGCACTGATGATTAGAGATGTAACTGATTGTCGACGTAGCCCACCCTGTAGGTGACAACATAGCAGAACCTTGGAAACGTGGCTTCTGTCCCGAGGCCCCATAGCCACCCCATGCACAACAGACCAAGGACGCCCTGCCCGGCTCTGTGCCCTGCTCCCAAGGGGTCCTGCGCTTGAGCCCATGGTTGAAAGCATTAGGCTGTGTGAAATAAATCACAAAAGTGCAGATGTGACATGGCTCCGTGGATACAGAATATCTAGAAGAGCCAAGTGTCTACAGACTTCGGTTTAGTAGTGATCCCAGAGACAAGAGGAGGGAGGGATGGAGGGGGCGGGGGGGACTCGTTGCTTTAAGGGACACTGGGCATTGTTAAGGGTGATGAAACCATTTGGAAATGCAGAGTGATAATGGCTGCACAGCATGATAAGGATGCTGAATGACAGGGGTGAAGAAGACAGAGGTGACACATGATTTGTGGCACGGACGCTCTCCTCGATCACAAACCCAAAAGGAGCGAGTCGCTGTTTAAAAGGTTCTCCAATGGCATGTGCATTCAAAACCGCTTACACAGACAAAGGAAATTACACGTCTATAAAGGGTAAGGAAAGAACTCATTTTAAAAGCTTGTGGGATACGGCAGGGTATTAAAAAAAAAAGCAAGCATTAAAGAAGCTCATAAAAGGGAAATCATAAAATGAGACAGCCTACCGAGTGAATCACTTCTGCCAAAGATTTTTAACATCAGAAAGTGTTGGAGATACAGAAAATGTTAACAGGATAAAAGAAAGCTTAAACAATGATCACTGTGTAACAAAACGAGATGCGTGAGAAAGGGTAACGACGCAAGCCATCTGAAAAACAAATTAAATTACAAACTAGAATGAATATGTATACATGTGAAGCAGCTTCAAAAGCTCATGGAAACATAGAATTGGAAGATAATGGGACTTCTCCGTGTGATTTTTGAAAGTCACCCTCCTCCTCCCTTGACACACACCATACATGCCTTGTGGGATGTTTATTTTAAAAAAAAATTCAATCATTCTAAACACTCAGAAATTGACAGTCAATAATAATCTGCCTAGACTCCAAATAACGCGGAATGATTAAGCAAAGCAGGTTAGGAAGAAAAGAAAAAAAAACTCTGTCCATTTAGAGAGCATGAAACGCAATCCTACATCTCCAATGAATCAGAAAAAGTATTAAAAATTCAACTGCAAACATTGTGGAGTCAACCAAAGCAAGAACCCAATCCACACAAATGTAACGGAATGCTGCTAAAGCTATGATTTCTTGGGCTGAAAAATAAGTGATATAAGAATTCTTCCTTGGGCTGAGCCCCGGTGGCATAGTGGTTGTGCGCCGGACTGCGGCCCACTGGGACGGAGGTTCAATTCCAGCAGTGGGGCTGGGCCTCCTACTCCCACCACTGGAGAGCCGTGATGCCCCCCCCCAAAAAAAAAAAAAAGAATTCTTCCTGGAGAGAGGGGGAACCAATCACAATGATCTACGTATAACCCCCTCGCAGGGGGAATGGACAACAGAAAAGTGGGTGAAGGGAGGCATCGGTCCATTTAAGACATGACAAATTCATAGTAATGTATAAATTATCCAGGGTTCATGAGGGAAGGAGGGTGGAGAGGGAAGGGGGGGGAAAGGAGAAGCTGATACTAAGGGCTCAAGTACCCCAATCCAGACCTGCATCCATTGTGTCAAGCACATTTGTACATTTGTTGACAGTTATATGGTCCCCCAATAAAAGGATTTTTTTTCAAGGTGAGAAAAAAAACCATTCAAATAGAAGAGGCAGTGTCATTGATACATAAGTTCAGGAAGTCCAAGCTGCATTGAAGGCACTAGAGAAAATTAAGGCTGGAATTTCCATAACAGCCATGTGACAAGTCCCTACAGACACAGCACGGGAAGCACTCCACCTTTGCCAAGAAATTTGGGAGATGGCTAGCTGGCCCACCCACTGGAAGAGGAGCACACAGGTGACCATTCCGAAGAAAGACCCAAGAAGGTGTAGACATTATCGAGTCACAGGAGGCCACACCCACTGCCCATCCCAACTCACGGAGACCCCATACACCCACTCACTGGCGCCCAGTCAAGGCGGACTCATCGCGGCCTCCGGTGGGTGTCTGAAAAGGTGGCTTGGTGGGAGTAGAAAACTCTTGCAGAGCTGCGGGGCGGGGTGGGAGGTGGGGGGTGGTTCAAAGTGCCGACCTTACAGATGGCAGCCCTGTGCGCAACCCCGGTACCACCAGCGCTCCTCTGGCTTCAGAGGCTGTAAAACGTGAAAGCCTCATCTTTCACTTGCAGACTAGCTGGTGGGTGTGAACCAGGAGCCTTTTGGTTTGCAGCCGACCACTGACCCGGCCAGCATCATCCAGGCTCCTTCAACAATACATCAAGTCCCTGCTGGCTCACAGCGACCCCGCCCGGGTTTACCAGACTCCAACTTTGGACAGGACTGGAAAGACCTGTCCTTCTCCCCAGGAGCCGCTAGTGGCTTCGAACTGCCAGCCATGCAGAGCTCAGTCCAACACGTAATCCCTCCGCCGCCAAGGCTCCTCAGCACAAGGAGGCTTGCAATGGTGCAAAATGAAGTTAGCCGCCTTGTTCCACAAAGAACTCGACATAAAGAATGTAAAGAATATCACACACAAGTACAATTGACTGAAGATAACTTTCTTTAAAAGTTGACAGTGAAGTGCTAGAAATGGAAACCAGATGCGGAGGGGGACATGGAACGGGGATGATGATCCGTGCTGGCGTCAGACGGCTCTTGGCTGAAAGCAGAGGCAAGATGGTTACTGGTAACTTTGAGACCATGCTCAGGCCCACACCTGCGTGGGGCATAGCAGATGAGGGATGGCTTTGCAACAAATGGTCCCCGGAGACAGGCACCCTGCTCCATAATGAAGGGCTGTAAAAGCAGAAGACCTTCAGACAAGGTGAACTCACATGTTGGAGGCGGCCCCGCGCTCAAACCGAGTGACCCTGGGGAGGATGGTGCTGGATCGGGCAGTGTTTCGGTCTGTTGTACATAGGCTCGCGGTGCTTCAGAACCAACTCAACAGCACCGACTGCCACCACACTCAGCTGACCGCCGAAGAACAGAAGGCATCTCTCACTTGGGCTCCTTGGGCATCAACATCCAGTCAGTGGTCATCTTTACAAGCCAGGCCCTCATGGAGCTGGAAAGAACTAAGGAAGGAAAAAGGCCATCCCCTCCAAAAGCATCTCCAGGTCATTCGTCAGGTCCTGGCTGCATGACTAACCAAAGGTCGGGGGTTTAATCCCGCTCCTAAGCTCTGAGATCCACCTCCATGAACCAGGACAGATAGCATGGGCCACCCCGGAACAGTCCTGCCCTCTGACACTAGGGGTCCCCAGGAGGTGGGTGGGCTCAAGATGTGGTTACTCCCAGAAAAGCTGGGCTGCGGGAGTGAGAGGGGCTGGTGAAACCTCCAGTGGACTTCAAAATGCCACTTGGGGAGGAATTTCAGTCTCCTGAGGAGTTCCTGGAAAGGCAGAGCAGCCCCTGGAGGCTGGACCACAGAGTCCTCCCGACATCTCCTGGCACTGGTGCCTGGTACCCCGCTCACACCCCCAATGAACACCAGAGATTCTGAGCAAAGACTCCCGAGAGGGCAGGAAAGGCTGGGCCTCCCCCTCCCAGTCTGCCCTTCCTCAAGGTCTCCAGGATTCTCATGCAGAGAGATCAAGCTCTTCGGCACTCTATTCCCAGCATCTGCATCCTGCACCCATGCAGCCTTTGGCCAAGTGACGGAAGGCCAAGAGTTCCTTGGGTCTCCGCCAGTCTGTCCAGACCTCAGTGAGAGGCCTACTGTCCCTAAGAGGCTCAGCTCCAGTGGCCATCCAATGTCTCCCAGCTGCTCCTCTGGACCCAGCAGCCCAAGGCCAGCCCAGCATTCAAGTAAAGAAGAAAGCCAACACACTAGAAAAGAGGGGGGGGTACCCTCCCCCCACCCCAAGGACTGGCCTCCTCACTTTTCTCCTCTCCTAATAAGATAGAGGAGTTGCCCGTGGGAAGGCAATCCTTGGCCACCTCCCCAGACAGGCCCCCAGCTCCCCACCTCTTCTCTGTGGGAACAGTGGCTGGGCCACCAGGCCTGGTGGTCTGAGCCATGACACATGGAATCACTCTTGCATGGCCTCCGGGGGCCATTGAACGACGCATGGCACAAGGCTGGGGCAGGCAGGTGCCGGAGGGGCTGTAACAGATGTCTCAGCTGGGCGCACAGCTGGCCAACTGTCTATTCTGAAACAGTTCTGTCTCTCCTTTTCTTTTTTTTTTTTTTCTCTTAATGAGCTTTTGAATCAAGGGGTTGGTTTACCCAGGATGCAGTGGGGCCCTCTACTCTCCACTTCACGATGGATTGAGTCTCAGTGGTCCCAGCGTCCTTCCCACCGCTCGCTCCTGCCAGCAGCCCCCAGACCTGCACCTGGTTCCCGGGGACGGAGGCAATTGAAGTAACGGCTGTGTCCGCCTACTCGGATGCGGCTTCCAGGTGAGTCTGCTCTGGGCAGGACTGGAAGCCCATGGCCACCCATCAAGACACAGCCATTAGCAGAGCAGACACCTCCCAGGCAGCTGGACCCCACTGGAAGGGACAAGATGGGCCAGGGCTGGCGGGTTATAAAGGCTGTAAAAACTGGAACCACACAACACCTTTGAAAGGATCGGAGAGGGTCTCCTCTCCGCCTGCGCCACCCCCTTCCATATCCAAGGAAACCAAAACCATTGCCATCAGGGGTCCGAGCCACAAGGTCTGTCCCCCACCAAGGAGACCTTCTGGTGGGATTTCACGCCACCACCCCACCCTGGCACGGCGAGGTTCCACCTGGCCACAACTGCCCGTGGCTGGCCAGGCCCCACCCCCGCCCCCACGCCAGATTCGGGGTTGGGAAGGCAGGCGGGGGGCCTGGCCCCGGCAAACAGGGTGCGCTCCTTACCATCCAGCTCCTCCACCGAGATGTTAGCCAGCTGTTCACTGTCGCTGCCGGCAGACAGGGAGCGGTTGAGGTAATTCCCCTTGTACAGCAGGCCGGCGGTCACGTGATGGAACGGCATCTTCTCCCTGGCCACAAGAAAGACCCTGTCACGTCCCCGTTCTGCTTCTGCGACCGCTGTGCGGCCAATGGCAGTTGTGGGAGGGTCAGAGGGGGTTCCCGTGACCCAGGCCACCCCCCAGAGGCAGTGCATTCACTCCCAGCCTTTCCTGCACACCCCACCACGACCACCATGCCGTCAGCCCCCCTCTCCGCCACTGGGCTGGGACCCCAAGGTTGGGGAGGGGGAGGGCAGTGGGCTGGGATGCCCTCCATTAATGTGCCTGGAGGGCAGTCCCCACCCAACTCTGCGTGGAGGACGTGGTTGGGGGGGGGGGGGGGGGCGCGCAACTGAGCAGACCTCAGCAGAGCTTCCATGCTGAGACAGACTAGGAAGAAGGGTCTGGTGAGGGCTTCTGAGAAGCCCCCGGCTCCCAACAGCCTGAGGCCAGCCCAGTCACAGGGAAGTGCCCAGGAGCAGGCGGCCACATTCCCTTCGATCATGACCAGGGGGTCGCCGGGGGCTGGGAGCCGGCCTGCAGCAGCCAACGACATGGAAGAAGGATGGGAGATGGAGGACAGGCAGGCAGATCCTCCCCACAGCCCTGTCCCCACTTCCGGTTCCTCATCTCAAAAGGAAGAGGCCCATCAGAACTCAGAAACCCCCAGGCAGGAGCGATGACAGGCCTGACATGCGCAACCAGGGCAGGGCAGGGCAGTGCCACTGCTCGGCGAGGCTGCACATCTGTTTCAAAGCAGGCTGCCACATCTTTCTCCAGCTGGTGGGTTTGAACCATCGACCTTGCTGTTAACCACCCGATGCCTAGCTCACAGCGTCAGCAGGCCTCCTTCGCAGGGCATCCTCTCTTGGGTCCCCGTAAACTCTCAGAGGTAAGCTGGGCGGGACTAAAGGGAGCTATCTCTCTGCCACTGGAGGCATGCAAACCCAGGGTGGCTGCCCTCGGCCTCCCTGCCCTTGTCTGAAATATCCACCATGCTTGAAGTGGGCGCCTTGCAGATGCCCTCCTGCACTAAAGCCTGAATCCACACCCCACCCCACGGTGCCCCGGAGCAGCACGGTGTGAATTTACAGGAGCAGCAGCCAGCAGACTGACTACATCTGCGGGCTCCAGGACCTTGGCCCACCCTCCTCCGAAAGACCCAGAAACAAGGGAGTGACCCAGTCATGGAGTGGCGGATGGAGGGTGCCGTTGGGGAGAGGGGTGCTTGACTTCCCCGTGACCCCACCTGGTGATCCCTCCGCTCTCTCCCTTGACTCTAAAGTGCAGCAGGTGTCCCCGTGGGGGGCAAGAGCTGCTGCAATGGGCCCTTGAAACCTTCGGAAGGGGCCCCGTGGAGCGCCCAGAGGGTGAGGCACTCATTCTACAGCCTCCTGCACCCAAGCCATCCTAGAGATGGCGGCAGCCTTGGGCAAGCACCAGATAGTCCCAGTGGGACGTCAAAATCTCATCCCCTCCCCCACCCCACGCAAGATGTCTGAAAAGGAATTCATTATCTCCCCAGAAAATAAGGGCACACTTGCCGATTTCTCTATCTCCATCATGGGTACTTTTTACTCAGCAACGGCTCACAGGCTCCCTGCCCACACACACACCCCTCCATAGTGAAGTGGACACACTGAGTGGCCTAGACTCCGTTACCGGTGAGCAAACAGCACACCCCCACCACCCCCCACAGCCACAACAATGTGAACCAGAAAGCACACATGAGTGTGTTCTTCGAGTACAAGGGGCAGAGCTTCAGCTCCCCCAAAGTCAGCCTGCTCCAGCCCAGTCCGGCCTATCTTTCCACCCAAGTGGTCTTTTAAGAACCCTTCTGAGGAGTCTCTGACCCACAACCCCCCTGCCCCCACCACCACCTGTCTGCTAGTCTGTCTGACTGCAGTGTCCTTTCCTGGAAGCCTGGCCACCAGCACCTCAAAGCCAGGAGGGTCATCCCCACCTTGGGTCAGCGGCGCTTCCAGGCTGAGAAAGGGCTGGTGAAAGACTTCTGGAAATTGGCCAGGGATCACAGCAGGACACCCCCGGCTGGCTGGCTCTGGGCAGGTCAGCAGGCAGGGCTCCGTCACTGGAGAACATCCTGCGTAGTCGCACGGTCGCTGTCAAGAAGGACTGGGTCACACTGCCAAGCGTGGGTATGACAGAGTTGAGCCACATCTCCTATCATTTGGAAGGTCGCTGGGAGTCGGTGTGGCCTCCCCTGCAGCAGTAGACCTACTTATCTTGTCTGCAAGGTCATAGTCTGACCTCGGCGTTGGCCGGTGAGAGTCAGCACGGCCAAAGAGGACCTCATTTTCCTGACAATCAGCCCGGCTTTCTTGGGGCGTGTGCTGTGGGTATTGGAGCACAGGTTGCTCCTCATAGTCCAGGACAGAGTCAGGGCTCTGTTGAGCGCCCCCAGTAGTAGCTCTGGTACCCAGCTCAATCCACAGGCCCTTACTCCATGAGGAAGGCAGCCCACATCCCTGGCTTACCTGGAGACTCACCATGCCTTCTCATTTACCCTAGAAAGTAAGCTCACTGCTCTAGTTTCTCAGTGATTTATAAATAGCCGCTCATTCTACCTTTCTGGGTCCCTGAGTGGCTGCTGAGCAAAAGGTGAGGGGTTCGGACCTACCCCGTGGTGCCTTGGAAGAAAGGCCTGGTGATCTTGTGCCAAACCAACCACGGAGAGTCCTGTGGAGGCCAGCTCTTCCCCAACCCAGATGGGATTTTATCACCAGGAGTCAGAATGGACTCTGATCCCCTTCCACTGAATTGTCCACCTTTGGGGGGGTGATGTCACTGGAACAAGCCTCAGTCCACCGGAGACCAGGCTGGTGTATGCCCCCTCCCACCGCGCCCCTAGTCCAGTCTCCAGACGAATGCAGAGGTGACTGGTTACAACCGAATCCCACTTGATACACCAATTCTCCTTCGCTGCCAGCACAGGCTGCTGGCAAAATTAGGTGTCCATTCAACTCGCCCAGCTTCTGCAACCCAAAAAAGATCCAGGCTTTGTGGGAAAGAAAACACGTGCAGGGGATCCGTCCATGTAGATAAATAAAGGCTTGTTGGGGAAAGGCAAGAGCTAAAAACAGCTGCCGCAATTAGGACTGCTTCTTACTCCTGGGTGTCTGGGGAAATCCGAACTCGGTTGATACAGGGAAATACGCCTCCTTATCTGCAAAGGCTAACATTGACCGGAAGCTAAAATCTAGGGTGTTTTATATGGCCCAGGAGTGAATACTGGGAGGTTTTCAACGGCGATCTGACCTGAGGAGAAAACATAATTCGAGACTGTCTCCTGAGTACATGTGTTTTCTGCACCGAGCTCTGTTGGTGTGGAGGGTCACTTGCTGGGTCGCTAACCCCAAGGTCAGCAGGTCAAATCCTCCAGCCGCTCTTTGAGAGAGAACTGGCGCCGGCTCCCACTGTAGGATCCCTGGTGGTGACACGGTTACATGTGGGACTGCTAACTACAAAGTAGGCAGTTCAAAACCACCCGCTGTTCCTCGGGAGAAAGGCAGGGCTTTCTACTCCCATACAGAGAAAGGAAGGCCTTTCTACTCCCTTAGTCAGTCTTGGGAACCCCAGGAGCAGGTGTCCTCTGCCATTTGGGGTCACTCTGAGGCAGCAAGGACTCAAAGGCTGTGAGGTTCTTTTTGGTTTTTGAGAGCTCGAAAGGGCTTTATTCTAACTGCATAGATTCCTGGCAACAGACCACAGGGAGTGGGGGAAGGGGAGGCACATCTAGAGAAATACACCTCAGGGAGCCCTCAAAACATTTCCAGAAGACATAAAACTCATTGGACTCTAGCCAGAAGTGGCAGGAGGTCCGCTGATGTCTCTGAACTCATTGCAGCGTGCCTGGAGAAAGCAGGGACCTAGCACAGACTGGACAGAGGTCCCCCGCCTTCGATTCCCAGACAGACACAGCGTCGACCAGTGAGTGAGCCCAGCCAACCAAGCAGGCCTTCTCCACATCCCCCTAAAGTGCCCAGGCAAGCAGTCAAACGTTCTAAGGCTCTCTCGCCAGTGCCATGACACGCTGGTGGCTCAGTGGCAGAATTCTCACCTCCCACGACAGAGGTCCTGGGTTTGAGACCCAGCCAAGGCACCTCCAGTACAGCCTTCATGGCTCTGTCCCCAAAGGCTTGTGTGTTGCTGGAATCTGAACAGGTCTCAGCAGACCTTCTGGGCGGATCCAAACTGGGAAGAAAGGCTTGGTGACCGACTTCCAACCTCACGGTTCTCTGGATAGCCGTATGGTGATCTGCAATGGATCACAGAGATGGCAGAGGCGAGGGCTCGCTGAGTCTTTCCATTGTGCATGGGGTGGCCATAAGGAAGGGCGGTCATCTCCCCAGCAGTTAACCGCAGCAAGGGCAGGATGGGAAGGAAACATCCACGGAGCCAGCTGGGATGGGAGCGCAGTGACCCATCATCTGAGGCACAGCCACCCTTGGCATTCAGAGACAGAAATCACAGAACCAGACCGTCAAGGACGGCAAAGAGATCTTTATCTACCAAAGCCTCCTCTCCCGTGAGGGCTCGGGGATGGCAATGGCCATGTCTGGCAGTCCCCCGTGCCCTCGGTCAGAACTGTGTCTGTCCAGCTTGCAGCTGCTGGTTGCCACTGAGCTGGCTGTGGTGCATGAAGACCTGGATGGAAGGATATGAAGCACTGCCCCATGCCTCCTTCCTGGCCATTGGCAGGCTTGAGGTCCGTGGTTTCGGCTACAGGGCCCCCCATTCTTGGAGGGCATCTCTCACGTTCGCTGACCCCCTCTCTCCTCCACCAACCTGGATGTCCTTCACGGATAGGTCATTCCTGATGTCGGGGACAAAGTCCATGAGTCAAGCGCCTCGCCAATGTCACCTCCAAGGATCCTTCAGGTTCGACCTCTCCTAAGACTGGTCTGTCTGTTATAAAGGCAGACGGGTCCGATCCTGGCCTTCCTTACCACCACATCCCCTGGGAGGTCACAAGGTTAGAAGTGGGGAGTGGGGTATGGGCATTCTTGGGGAGAAGGCCTCACAGTTGTCCATGCCTTGTTTTACAGGAAGGAAGACCCACAGAATGGCTCAGCGACCCTGAGTGAGAGCAAACACAGTCCATGGCTAACCGAAAGGTTGGAGGTTCAGGCCCACCCAGAGGTGTCTCAGAAGAAGGACCTGGAGATCTCTTTCCCTCTCCCACCCCACCCTCACCCCTGCCCCACTGGCAAAAAAAAAAAAATCTCAGTTGCTGGAAACCCTCCAGGGCCCAGCTAGGTTCCAACACCCACTGGAGTCTCCAGGAGGGGGCTGGCCGGCAAGGGGGTTTTCAGGGACCGCCTCGGAGAACCCAGGAGGGTCTCATCTTCTCCTCAGTGTCCAGGGGCTACATGATGGGGACAGGATGACCCCCACCTTGCTCCAGAAAATATGTCCTCAGCAAAGGCCAGCTGGACCCTGGGCATTAGGCTGTCGCCCATAAAACAGTGCTGTTCCCTGGTTGAGCTCCTGCAGGGGCAGGCCAGTTGGCAAATGGCGAGTTTGGCCAGATCCCAGATCCGACAAGGATGAGTAGGCAGAAAAGAACAGGCGGGGCTCTGTGTACAAGGCTGAGCCGCCGGGGGAGTCCAGCCCGCAATGGCCAACGGGCAGTTTTCCTGGACAATCTGGTGGGCTGTCTCCTATCTATTTGCCGGTCCGTCCATGATGCCGTACCCTGCATGGCATCGGGGGCATTTTGTTCGGCCTTTGATCCATACCCATCGTTTACATTAACTGAACTCACTGCGTGGGATCGATGCCAACTCATGGCCACTGCAGGACAGGGTCGGACTGCCCCTGTGGACTTCTGAGGCGTCACCCTTGACAGGACCACAGAGCCTCACCCTTGTCCTGCGGAGTCCTTGGTGGTTCCCAACAGCTGGTCTTCATAACCGATCCATGCCAAAGGCACACTGCTGACCCACAGCGAGCCCAGAGACAGGATCGAACGAGCCCCTGTGAGTTTCTGAGCCTCTGTCACTCTTTTCAGTCTGTTTCTTTGGTCTGATTTGTAAAATAGACTTGGTACTCTGAGGGCAGGTTTACAAACATTTAAACAAAACAAGGAAACGAAGGAGGCACTGCCCACCCCCAAGCCAAACCTGTCGTGTCTTTATAGAAGGCATTCAGAGAAGTCGAATGCATAGCCAATGCGTGTTCTCACTTAAAAGAAACTT
The DNA here is from genome assembly GCA_004026705.1 of Nesogale talazaci. Classification (NCBI taxonomy): domain Eukaryota; kingdom Metazoa; phylum Chordata; class Mammalia; order Afrosoricida; family Tenrecidae; genus Nesogale; species Nesogale talazaci. The sequence goes on along the minus strand of PVJH01016030.1, from coordinate 1,124 downwards.
AAAACCAGCATTCACGGTGGGCCCAGCAAGCAGGTGACAATCCCGTCTGCCCATAATGCAATTGGGGCATTCATAGTCCTCCCACACAAACAGAGTACTCCACAGCCCCTGTGCTACCCCCGGTGCTCAGAGCACTCTCAGTGCCCTCTCTTCAGTCCAAACAACACAGGGAACCTCAATTCCCCTCCTTTCCCAGGCCTAGAAGCCAGGGCTTCTCAGTCTGTGGGCACAACCCCTTTGGGGGTCGAACGACCCTTTCATAGGAGGCACCTAAAACCCTATTTCCAAAAGAACTGAGAGAGCACTCCTCTATCCGCCTCCAGGCGTGTATGCCCACATGCAGATACGCCCACCTATGGGGTCACCACAACTTGAGGAACTGCATTAAAGGGTCACAGCATTAGAAGGCATTCTTTAGGGGAGTAGAAAGCCGCATCGTTCTCCCTCAGAGAAGGTGGTGCTTTTGAACTGCTGACCTTCTTTAGCAGCTCAACGCATCACCACAAGTCACCAAGGCTCTGTGTAGAGCCCAGACAGCTAGTCAAATTATATCTAACCACCACTAGTTAAATCATGTCTAACCACCCAGTGGTTTTCCACGACAGAATCCTATGGTTCGTTGTTCATCCATTGCCCCGCTGACATGGAAAAATGAACAAACACAGGGCAATGAAGACTGTGTGTGTGTTTCTCTCTTTCTGTGTGTCTGCAGGAATTCCTCTAGCCGCCGCTTAGACAGATGAAACATACATGTACGGTGCTTATAGGAATCTTCACCTTTCTGAGTGTTTGTTAAATCACTCTCCACAGTGAGCAAGTTAATCCTCTCTTCTGATCCAAGCTATCGGCCCGAGGGGTTGACACCACTACGGTGACTGTCTCATCGCTTCTACGGTTCGAGATGTGGAAGCACCTTCACAGGGGCAGAGATGATGGGCTTTGCTCCCAGAGGCTGGTCCAGTGTGTCTTGAGGGTCATTTCTGAGTTGATCTAGAAGTTTGTTTCCCAAGCCACTCCTTCAGCCCTGCAATAATAATGCTGTAAGCATCCAATTCCCGGTATGAAGTCCCTTCCTGAACAGGGGGTACGGACCTGCACCTGGACCATGAGGGAAACACATCATC
>PVJH01016029.1:0-51682 GCA_004026705.1 Nesogale talazaci | reverse complement strand
GGGGGAGGGAAAGGGGAGGTTTTTTTTTTTAAAGGGGCTTGTATCAAGAGCTCAGGTGGAAAATATTGGGAAATGTATGTGGAAATATGTGTGCAAATGTGCTTGATACAAATGATGTACTGAATGTTGTAGTAGCTGTAAGAGCCCCCAATAAAATTAAAAAAAATTTTAAAAAAAGCCCTGATCTTGCTGTGTAGCAAAGATTGGAAACTAAAGTTGATCCAAAATTTAAGGTAACTTTGGGAATTTAATTTCATTAATGTATATTCTCAAGATTTCATATTTCCTTTTTCTCAGCCATCTCTAAACTTCCTCTCAATTCCCTTTCCAACCTAATCCTTAGACGCTCTGCTTTCCTTTAATTTGATCTCTTCTTTCTAGCCCTGTCTACTTAATGATTTTCTCTGATGATTTCACCCCTCACTGATTATAGTTGACCATGCAGTCTGACTGTATTTAATACTAAATTACAAGTTCTGTGGTTCAGCTCATCCTTTTCTACTCCAGGGTCAAATCTCTCTATTGCACAAATCTAGAGGACCCAATTCACATTCATGTTGTTTTCTTTACTGCTGTAAGTCTTCCCTCTCTCTCCCTGTCTCTCTTTCTGTCTTTTAAATATATTTGGAGCAAATAAATTTTGGATTTTAAAGAAGCATATAGCACATAATTACACAGCCCATCTCAACAAAGGAAATCAGTAATACTGGCCTGTTAAACATCGCCTTACATGTGGTTCTCTTAGTTTCTCCCTTTGTCCCGCCACCTTCCTCCCTCCTTCTCTAATTTCCTGACCCTCCCGCTTCCCTGCTCCCCCAACCTCCATCCCTGGCATTTTCATAGTCTTCAAAGTCTTCTCATTTGGTGTCAAAGCATGTTTCTTTACTTATATCAATAATGTTATTAAATATTTATCTTTATAGCATTGACTAAATTTGCAAGTATAAAGTTCTCTAGTTTTGTTCATGTCTTGAGGTGCTTAAAAGCATGGTCACTGTACTTTATTGATGCATAATATTCCATTTTATGAATGCACCAGGGCTTGCTTAGTCATTGCTCTATATTCAGAGCTTTAGCTGTTTCCATATTTTTAATGTTATGGAAATTGATACAGTAAACATAGATGTACATTTTTCTCTTCGTGTTGTATTCTTTATTTCTTTAGCGTACATACCCAGGAGAGAAATGGCTGGATCATGTAGCACTCATGTGTGCATTTGTTTAAGGAAGCGCTATTTGAATTTCCTTACTGGTTGTACAATCCTACAGCAATGCTAAAATAATCTTTCCTTGTTGGGACCCAGGTCCCCCAGCCACCAGTGTCTCTTGAGGAGAGAGGTCTGACGTGGTTCTCAGCAACAGTTAAAGGGACTCAAAATGCTTGTCCCTTCCTCAGGGACAAAGTCTGTCTTCTGCCCCCTCACCTCCCGAGTCCCTCACAGCCCCAGTGTGACACACCTGGCCCTAAGGCCAGGCCTCTGTCACCCGGGTCCAAGCTAGCACCATCAACACAAGTTCAAAGGACTTTGGTCCCCTCCCCACCGCACAAGCTTCGCCTGTGTGTACTTTTTTAAATGTTTTTTGGTTTGGTTTGGTTTTATTTTTTTTGGAACATTTTAAAATCCCAGTTGTTTATTTTCACAAAAGAAAACAAAATTGCTATTGCAAAAAGAATAATAATATTTCTGTATCATTTCCCACATTTATTATTTTCTGTTTTATGGAATTTTTCTAAGTGTCAATGTAATGTGAGGTGGTATCTCATTGTAGTTTTCATTTATATTTCTCTTATTGCTAATGAACTCCAACATGTCTTAATATGGCTTTTGATTAGGTAAGTGTCTTTGGTAAATTGCTTATACATGCATTGTACTCATTTTTACCGGATTATTTGTAATTTTCTTGGCAAGATGTTGTAGTTATCTATAGATTTTGGAGATTCGCCCTTTATCTGATGTACGTTAGTAAACACACACAGCACACACACACACTCTCTGGTTTGTGGGTTCTCTTAGAACCCTTTTGATGTATACAAATGCCGTATTTTTAGAAAGGGTGCAGTTCCTTATTCATCTTCTAGCTAATCAGCTCACTACCATCTAGTTGGTGCCGATTCCTAACGACTCTGTAAGGGCAGAGTAGAACTGTCCCAGTGGGTTTCTGAGACTAACTCTATGGCAACAGAAAGCCTGCCTTCTTCCCTCGAAGCAGCTGATAGTTTCCAACTGCTGACTGTATGAGTAATCACTGCAACCCCAGAGCTCCTTTGTCTTCCCTACTATTAGCTTGTCCTTATAGTTAGTTATTCCTAGATGGTCTTTAGAGTTGTATGGTGTCTATTTAGGACTTTACACCTTGGTTTGATCCATCAGAACCAAGTAACACTCCTCTGTCTGATAGTAAAGCTGTCTGAGTCCCTCACCTATGGCTACAGGGAATCTACCAGAAGCGTATTCTGACTAAATACTCTGTAGATGGATTTAGGGCTCCTACTGTCTACCATAGTCTTCTACAAATTGGGTATTCACAATTTAGGCTCTGATATTTTTTACTTCATCATATTTTGATCTTGTTATTTATATCTTCAGGTCACATAGGTTTGAGTTATTTTAGCTTCCTGGATACTTATCTTTTCATCCTTTAAGCATTGAAGAAAGTTCTATTGCAGGAATTTGTGAACTGTTCTCTGTATTTCTTTGTTAGTTTTTATTTCTCTTTCTTAAATCCCTGTAAGGCATAGATTGTTCCTCTCTAATGTGTTTAACATTGTCCTCAAACTTGTTTAGGTTTCTTTCGCATTTTTTTATTTTTTCTGATTTTAGATTGGAGTCTGTGACTTTATCGCAAGCTCACTAATTTTGGTTTCTATTTCTTCAAATGTGTTTTTCTATTCTTTGACAGTATTGCATAATTCTGCTATCGTCATGTTTGACTTATGTGTTTCTGTTTTGAGTTTTCCTTGTAAGGTGTGTAGTGAGGTTTCTAGCTTTCCCATTTTTTCACTTTTCCTCTCAGATCCTTTCTTCATTTGTTGCATGAGTACAATCACTCTTTTTAGTTGTTGCTGTTTTTATTGTTTTCCTGATAATTCCATTACCTGTTCAATTTCAGGCATTTCATGTAGGTTTGTTGATATTTGGTTATTTGTGTCTTTCTCTTTGTTTTTATATGAACCAAAATTTTCTGTTGCTGTCTTAATATCTCAGTGTATCTATTAGCGGTGTTAGGGAGGTAGGGTTATCTGGGTAAAATTAATCAATTAGGTGGTACAGTGTAGATGTGGGAGACACTTTATATTAACTATCTGGGAGAAAGTATTAGGCTGTGTTAGGGGGAGATTAAAAAGCAGAAAAGGAATTGTCAGAGGAGTGGAAAGAAAGGGAGAAGGAATTAAAAAGAGGGGCGTGCATGAGGCAGTGTTAATTGCTACATTGAAAGCAAAAAAAAACTAGACACCCCCCCCCAAAATATCTTCCTTTGCAATGGCAGAAGAATAGGTAACACTGTCAATTTTTAAAAAAAATTTAGAGTAATGCCAGCTTTTGGTTTTATGAGGGTGAGAAGGAAAGTTCAGAATTACAGAAGAGGAAGAAAGAGAAAAAAGATAGGAAAAAGGGGCTATGGGTAGACTAGAGGAAGAAATTTCAAAGACATGCATATGGATATAAGGAATGGGTTTATATTCAAGAGGAACAGGACATTGAGAAAACATCCCAGCCCAGTCCAGCTCAAAGTCACAAGTCCGATATTAACCCATATGCAGAAAATCAGTCCATAAAGTCTCCTTCTGACTCACGAAGTCACAGGTCAGTGGGTACAGAGTCCAGGCACCGACAGGGGTCTCCCCATGGCTCCTCAGTTCCAGGGTTCAGGGTCCATCAACAGCATGCTGCTCCAGCTTCAGAGGTCCGGCACCATCAGGGCAAAGCTGTGTGGTCTCTCCGCCATCTCCTCCAGCTTCTCAGACGCTGCCAGCTTACCTGTGATTAATCTTCTCTGAAACTAACTCCCAACAACTGGGGAAGATAGCTTCTCATCTTCACGAGGGAAATATCGCGAGATTTCCCAGGAGTCTCAGGTGAAAGCCAGGCCCACACAGAGGCCTCATTGGCTACTCAATGGCTTTCTCCAGATTAACAGGCCAGACTCCACCCCTGCATTTCAATCATAAAACTAACATAAGCACATGACTGCCACAACAGGGAAGAATAAAAAACTGATAGCATTGATGACTGTATAACCCCAGTGGATGGCATCGAACAGCAGAGTTGTCTGTAAATGAATATATTTGATTGTGTAAGATATGGAAAAAATAAAAACTATTATTGGGAAACTAATAAAAAGGGTTCTGAGGAGTCGGTAGGGTGGGGTAGAGAAGGGATAGAGGGGAGCTGTTTTCAAATAGTTCAGGATGAATGAAAATGTCTTGAAAGTGCTTGTGGTAGCAATTGTACAATAATGCTTGGTATGGTTGAACTATGGATTGTTATGATATCTGTGAAAACTCTCAATAAAATAATTTGAAAGATAAAGACAAAAGTATTGAAATTACACATAGAAAAAATAACACTAGAGTAAGAAGCTGGATAACTGTTAATGCCTGTGCTTTTGGGATCTGTCGAAGCTGAGCTCAGAAGCTTTGTTTCTTGCATGGGTACTAACTTGTGGATTGATTATGTGTTGAGGAACTATAAAACAAACAAACAAGTACATTGGGAGCAAAAATACATATTTTCATTTCCTTACCTATACCAACGGATGTGGAAGTTCCGATTAAGGATAAGTTTTTAAAAAATAGTGCACAACTTTGTTTTAAAGACAGAGTGGATATCTGAATGATGAAGCACAGATCAATAATAATACCAATGAAAGGGCCACTGGAGCCAACACCTTGTCCTGGGGAGAAATGGGGACTAAGTAGAGCAGAGGTCTTTTGAGCAGTTGGGTATAGTGTCTGGTAGTATATTGCTCTACAACTTTGTGGTCTTTTAGGATATCAGGGTAGTGTTTAGATTAGTGCTATGGGAATGATTTTGGTATGTGGTAGGTCTGAGAGTCCTTTATTCTTATGATTTAGGTAAATTATCTTTAAAAATACATTCCGTGGATCGGGTCAGATGCAATAGCGTTTACTCTTTTGGTATGATGGAGGTGACCAAATAAGTATGGAGGTGTGGGCTCTGTACATGCCATCTACCTAGGTGGTCTATGATGAAGAAATGGAGCAGTAGCCTTTGCTGAGCACAAGTAGCTTATCTGAATGGCTTGGGGTGCTGAATAAAGGCTGCCATAATGAATTTCCAAGTCTATCCGGTTGTCTGTTGAGAGTGGTTTCTGGGCCCTGAGACTTTCAGTCTTTATTTCAAGTCCAAACTCTGCATGTGCTGTGTAATACCCCAAGTGATGGGAGTTGTATGAACCCCAAGTTAAATGATTTATTTTTAAAAAGGAGGGGGAATGAGGAGCTTGTTCCAAAGGCTGAAGTAGAAAATATTTGAAAATGAAAATGGCAACATGTGTACAAATATGACACAAATGATGCATTGAATGCTATAAGATGTGTAAGAGCCCCCAATAAAATTATTTATAAATTACCTAGCCATAAATAAAAGGTATAAATAAATACACAAAGTTGTAAAAAAAAAAAAGCCAGGTGCAGATTCTACCTGCATTGTTATGCTAATACATTTGGAATGGACCAAGTGTGCATTGTTCACTACCAAAAGAGCAAAGAGAAAGAAAATATCCTGGAAATTGCCATGGTTTGGGGGTGCCTTACGGTGGGGGACATGCAGCACTGTACCTCAGGGAGGTGCGATGAGTCTTGCCAAGTGGAACTGGAGCTGTTTATTCCTGATCTGGGTTGCCTTATACCATTATCTGCTGCATCCCCCACCCACTCCCTACCCTTACCCCCCCCCACACACACACACACACGGCTCAGGAGACTGTGATATCCCTGTTACTGGGGAGATAGGGCTACCAATGAATCAGACCCAAGCTTCCCTCCTTGGCTGAGAGCCAAGTCTATTTGTACTTATCCCTGTCCCAGACTGGGCATGCAGAGCTAAGTCCCTGCAGCTTGAGCAGTCAGTCTTTTTAGCTAGTTAAAGAATGGGGACCTTTTATAGAGTTATCTAGGCTCTAAATCATTATAGAACCAAATAGACTAATTTTTTTTCCCAAAAAACAGCTGGTGGGATTGAATGACATCCTTGTAGAAAACAATACTTCAAGGTTGATCCAACAGTATAACTGGGATTTCTTCATACTTACTAGGAGAAGTATAATTTTAAAACATAGGCAATAACAAATGTTGGGATATGAAAAAATTGCAATTTTATACGTGGTTGATGGGAACAAAAAATGGTACAGCTACTTTGGAATACTGGTTGACAATTTCTTCCATTTTTAAGCAAAGAAGTACCATAAAAACCAACCCAACTGCCACAGAGTTGGCATATATTTAAAATATATATCTCCATGCAAGAACCTAAATATTTATAATAGTATATTATTCACAATAGTAGAAAATTGAAACCAATACAAAATATTAATATAATCAAATCCTATTGCACATATAAAACAAATGAAACCCGATAATGGATATGACATGGATGAATATTAAAAACATGAAACATATTTTGCAACATGAAAAAGTCTATTCTGCTAATAGGAAGTTTCTAAAATAAGTCAATCTCTAGAGTGGGAACCAAGAGGCAAAAATTTTAACTGATATTTAGAAGGAAAATCTTGATACAGTATGAAAATCAATGTATAATACATTCTCTGCTACTACTGGTATTTTATGAAAATTTTCTAGATTCTAACAAAATTTTGTTTATTGTATTAAACTTCTCATTCCTTTTACCTAAGATAATGATGAAATATTTCAAAAATATTGCTCAACCAATAAACCTATGCCACTTGAATCCACTTTTCAACTCTTTCCCAAATCACTGACATTTTCCTACTGTTATTCCCTGTTTAATTTGAATCCAAATCATACTTTCATTTTTCTACATTTATGAGGAAAAGTATAAACACACCCATTAGTGCTTCTTGATAAAATCATTTTCATTGGCTTTTTGTAACTTATGAATTGACACTGCATAGTTTTTATTTTTCTTTTTTCTTTTTTTTTAGCCATCACTGCCCTGGTGGTGGGAGTAGGAGGCTCAGCCTTTGCTCCTGTGAGCGGGAATTGAACCTCCGTCCCAGTGGGTCGCAGTCCCGCGCACAACCACTACGCCACCGGGGCTCAGCCCCATAGTTTTTATTTTTAATGGTTACCTTTTTAACATATACACAACTATGTGTAGAACTATAATAACTCAAATTTTCAATCACTTCTGTTAATAGGAACAAAAACATCATGTTCGGTATCACACTAGTAGCCAGCTAAAATGGTAACAAGTCACTCAGAGCCTTAACTATGTTTTAAATGTCATTGCATTTGGTCCAACTTCAGTATGTGCTTCAATGAATTGTTTTCTTATCAGAGACATCAACATTTGAGGGAGAAATCATCTAATGAACACATGGAAAATGAAAAGTCCTTAAATTATTACCTAGGGAGTCTCCAAGGTGTCAGTAAACATCAAATATGTACCTGGGTTTCTTGGAGAGTATGGCAAAGACTAGACAATGCTTTGAGACATGGGAAAGGAAATTCATTTGAAGTTCTAGCTAGGAAGGAGTAAAGTGAACAAAATCTCAGAAGAAGACTGAAACATAAGGGCCTAAATCTGTTATAGAAAAACTTGTGACAAGGGACTCAGATTCTGCCTTACTTGACGCCCTGAAGAAAAGGCCTCACGGCTTCTGTAAGGAATGGGGATTGTATTTATAAAAAAAGTCAAAAGGAATTTGAAATAAAAAGTGAAAAAGTAGTAGTGTTGAATTGTTCAACATTAATACAAGCAGCTATAAGAAATGGAGAAAAATAGTGAAAGTAAATCATTATGCTTTGTGTCAATCTTATGAAAGAAATGATCAAGTACTAGAAAAATCAATGAAAAATGAAGGGTTGTGAATACACTTAAAATACAATTCAAATGATGGATAAATGACAAACAGCAATTTATTTTTTAAAGTTGAGGAGTTTAAGAAAAGGAAGCTGTACATTTTAAGATGTCATCTAATAATCTTCTTGCGAATAATAAAACACATTGATGACCTGTTTTCATTTGGATAGACGTTGAACTATATTCTCTTTTACTCAATTACCCTTGTTACTTCTTCATAAAAGAGCATCCCTGTGTTGAACTGAAACTAAACTTCTGAGCAACTATAATTCTTATAGTAGATTGGCAATTTTGATACTAATAATTATGGTGGGTCAGAATTGACTTGATGACAATGGATTGGTTTTTGAAATGATTGTTACATTTTATGCCTATGTCTTATCTCGCTAGCCAATGGTAAAGGGCATTATGTGTTTATTTAATATCTTGAAGATCTAATTATAGGAATGAATCAACATTTAATGATGACCAGGAGAAATCGTAAACCCAGTATGTAAAAATTAAAGGTGTGATGATATTTTATGAGTCATATAATCTAATGGATGCTATGGACGACAAAATGATGGCTTGTTGGGTTCCTAAACAAAAAGTTAATGGTCAAACCCCACCAAGATGGGCCACAGAAGGAAGGCTGGGTAATGCTTTGGAGAGGTCACAGCCTTGTCGATCATATGGAGCAGATCTACTCTATACACACAAGGGGTCTCCTTGAGTCAGAATCAGCTGCATGGCAACTCATAATAACCACATGACCTGAATAATGAGTCAAGCTGCAGCGGATAACTTATGACTGACGAACTTATGCAAAACGAACTCATTTTCTCAAGGAAAATAGCTTGTCTAGATCAGTAATATGGACAATAGACATAGTCACGCTCTGTTTGCCTCTAGAGCAGCAGTTCTCAACCAGTGGATCACGACCCCTTTGGGGGATGAACGACCCTTTCACAGAGGTCACCAATTTAAAACGGTAGTAAAATGACAGTGGTGAAGTAGGAATGGAATTAATATTATGGTTGGGGGGTGTCACCACAACATGAGGAATGGTAGCAAAGGGTTTTAACATTTCTCTTTAGAGCATATTTTTGGTTGAGAATCATCCAAATAATTCTCTTAAATCTTAACTTATTTCTTATTGCACAACATAAATAAGTTCACCTTAAACCAAAGCAAACCATAGCTACTGCACTGAGTGGATTCTAACTCACAGCAACCTCAAAGGACAGGGTGTGTGGCAGTCATCTGCTTCTGTTAATTTTATCATTGAAATGTAGGGGTGGAGTCTGGCCTGTTAATCAGGAGAAAGCCATTGAGTAGCTGATGAGGCCTCTTTGTGGGCATGGCTTTCACCTGAGACTCCAGGGAAATCTCGCGGCAGACCATGGTACTTTTCATTTTCTTCACCAACACCATAATTCAAATGCATCAATTTTCCTCAGACCTTGTTTATGTATTGTCCCGGATTCATACACATATGAGACTAATGAAAATACCATGGCTTGGATCAGACCTCGAAGTGACATCTTGGTTCTTTAATGTAGTAAAACATCCTTGTGCAGTCTAATGCAATATGCTGTCATTCAGTTTCTTGACAGCTGTCTCCCTGAACATTGATTGTTGACCATGCTAACCCTATGGATTTTTAATGATGATGAAGAATCATGGAAAATCAAATAAAACTCATAATAAATAATTGCACATATCATTTTTCTTTTTAAATAATTGCACATTTCAAGATAACTTTGGGGGAGTAATGATATTTCTTAAATGATTATCTTGTGTTGTATTGTACGTGCTTTCTAATTTGATGCTTCAAAACCATTAATTTCCCCAGAAGAATGCTTTTACCTTTGCTTATAAATGGCAACAATTACACTGTATTTAATACAAAAGATTTCAATATGGACTGTCAATGAATAACATGTGCATTTGTACCAGTTGGTCTGGGAATAGTACAAACAGTGCAAGTAATTCACCAACCAAGCTGATGAAAGTGTCAATAAGGTAAAATGCCTGCCCTGGAGCAACACCTGCCCTTACAGCTGAATATAAAACTTAAATAATTGTTGAACAATTGTTACTCTCCTTCTCTTCTTTATACATAAAATTATCGTTCAGAGAATATTCAAGCATAGCTTTAAAAATCTCATGGAAAAATGGAACTAAAAGTTAATGGGTAAGGGGCTGAGCCCCGGTGGAGTAATGGTTGTGCGCAGGACTGCGGCCCACTGGGTTGGAGGCTCAAATCCAGCAGCAACCCTTGGCCTCCTACTCCCACCACCAGAGAGCAGTGATGCCCCTAAAATCAAAAAACAAAAGTTAATGGGTAGACATGGGATCCATTATGCTAATTGATTTTGATATACAAATGATTGTTATACAAATTGGTAATTAAAAGTCTCTATTTTCATAAGAAGAGGAAGCAATGGCCACAGTGGTGATTAGTATCTGCTTCCCTATCAGAAATTATCTAATTATTTATAACTTGTATTTTAAGAAATATGAGTATGTTCTCAGTTGGACATCAAGATTGTCATTTGGATTTGTTATTTACAAATTGAATAATGATTTAAATTAAGTTTTGCAAAATCAATTCCCCAAGCCAGTTATATCAGTGTTATCACAATTAGGGGGGGGGATATAATGGAATTCTCCATGAACTTTTCAAAGACACCTTGTGTGACTCTTGAATAGGGGTGGGGGAAGAGATCATAGTTTTCTATTGTACAATTCCCTTGGAAATAGTGGATGTGAATTGTAAATTGCTCAGCCTGCTTCATAGACACTTCAAAATTTCCTAAATTTTTGAGCATGTATTCTTTCTATAAACATTTAGCTGAAATGCATCTATGATTATGTTTCTTGAGGGTACCCACTTTCTACAAAGTTGAAGCTGTTTTGCTTAAACAAAGTCCATTGTGACTGGATCAATTTTCTTTCAAACATTCCAGAAAGAAAACAAAAAATGTTACTATGAAATTAAACACAAATCAAGGCTCAAAAGAGTAAATGTAAATGTTAGAGTGAGCCTCAAAAGATACAGAGCTTTTGAAAATCAATAAAAACATGAAGGCACCGGATCCCTTCACCACCTCATGATCACACAGGCTGGTGTGCTTCTTCCGTGTGGGCTTTATTGCTTCTAAGCTGAATGGCCGCTTGTTTCCTCAAGCCTTTAAATCTCCAGACGCTATAACTTTTGGTAGACGGGCACCATCAGCTTTCTTCACCACATTTGCCTATGCATACATTTGTCCTCAGGGATCATATCAGGAAACTAAGCATGCAAAATTGTGCTTTTGAGTTCTTGAAGCCTGATATCTCATCAATGAGCTAAAATTATATTATTATCAATGAGGGGGAGTACAGATTGGGGACCCAAAGCCCATCAATAGGTGAGGTGACATCCTTTTGCAGAGGGGTTACAAGGTGGAGATGAGTCAGTTAAGATACAGGGTAGGAGCTATGAAATATGCAACCTTCCTCTAGTTCCCATTGCTGCCTCCCACCCACTATCATGACCCCAATTCTACCACATAAAACCAGCTAGACCAGGAGATGTACAGTGAAGTTGGAAATATGGGAAACTTAGGATAGATGATCCATCAAGACTAGTAATAGGAGTGGTAATACTAGGAGCGTGGAGGGATGGAGGAATAGAAAGGGAGAACCAACTTCAGGGATCTACACGTAGCCTCCTCTCTGGGGCACAGACAACAGGGAAGTGAGTGTTGGGACACATTGTACAGTGTATAGGATGAAAAATGATTTGTAAATTACTAAGGGTTCAAGGGGAAGGGGGGGAGGAAGGGTAATATAGGGAGCTGATAATGGGGGCCTGGAGGGAGGGAGAATGTTTTGAGAGTGATGATGGCAATGGGTGTGTAAAAGTGGCCTGCACACAACTGATGTTGTTAAGGATTGTGATGGGAGGTGTAGAGGCCCCCCAATAAAATGATTCATTAAAAAAGGAGGGGCAGGGGAAAAGGGAGGGTTTTTTTGTTTTTTTTTTTTAAAGAGGAGCTTGTACCAAGGCCTCAAGTGGTAGATGTTGGAAAATGTATGTGGAAACATGTGTGCAAATGTGCTTGATACATATGATGTACTGAATGTTGTAGTAGCTGTAAAAGCCCCCAATAAAATTTTAAAAAAATAAATAACTAGAGGATAGAGGGGAAGAGGAGCTTTTGCTGGAGGGGCTCAAGTAGAAAATGTAGATGAATGTAGCAACATGTATACAAATATGCTTAATACAAATGATGTATTAAATGTATTAAATGATGTATTAAATGTATTAGCCCTCAATAAAATCTATATTTAAAAAAAAAAACATGAAGGCAGAGGTAATGGCATGGACCAAGATAGAAAGATAGGGAATTGAAAGCAAGTAGAACATAGAGCTAGAGATTGCTTGGCTTTTAGAGACAGGAGGCTGTTGTTCGGTGCCATAGAACGAGCCATAGCAGCCGTAGGTGCAATAGAATGAAACATCCTACCATCTTTATCATTGTTCTGTGGCTGAACACATTTTTGCAGCCATGGCACCAATTCATCTCTGTGAGGCTGTTCTCTTTGTCGCTGTCTCTCCACTTTTCCTAACAGGATGTCTTTCTTTCCCCAGGGACTGGTCTTTCCTGACATTATGCTCAAAGCATGTAGTGATAAGATAGAAGAAGGTGACAGCCTTTGGAATGTCACGCTGTTGGCACATATGCTTTCACTATAAATCAATTGATTCAGAAGTGATGTTGTATGGCTAATCAGGAAAGTGATCATTGTTCACTTCCCTGAAAATTATGCTAATAGAAGCTTGACAAACAGCATAAGAAATCCCGTACACAAAATATGCTTCTATTTAACTTCATATGACTCTGTCCACATCTTTTCGTAAACATCATGAAAGGTCCCTGATACATTAGCCAAGACTTGGAGGGACTAAAGGTAAGCCTCTGCTATTAGTTGATAGTGATGATAGCCAGAAATGTCTCAGAGAGAAAAATTTCATGTAACTAAACGCATCCATACTCTCATTGTTGATAACCAAACATCATGTCTTTATATATAATTTCATGTTTTATAATTGAATATATAATATATAATTTCATATTATTTATATATTATCTTAAGTAGACTCCAAAATTACTGAGGCAATAATGTGACTGGCATCTACAACATGGACACTCTAATCTTCCCTATTGTTGACAATCGCCTTTGCAGTATCTTTTCATGAGACTACACACAGTACACAAATATGCCACATATGGGACTGTCCTGAGAGGTTCATCCAAATTCCTCTTCCCCAAACCTTTTGCATCAAGCCTCTAATCTTCTTTTGTTCATGCCCCTACACACCCATTAATATTGTGAGATGCATTGAGTCAGTTTCTGACCCATAGGGACCTTATGCCCAACAAGGAAAGACTGCTCAGTCTTGTGCCATCCTCACAACTAATTGTTCCCATGCTAACGCCCGCTGTTGTAACCCGTGTCGATCCATTTCCTTGAGGGGCTTCTGCTCCTTCACTGCCCCACTACTTTACCAAGCACAATGTCCTTCTCCAGAGATTTGTCTCTCCAGGCAACATGTCTACAGTACGTAAGACAGTCTTACCACCCTTTTCTCTAAGAAACACTCTGGCTGTACTTCTTCCAACACAGATTGGTTTGCCCTTTTAGCAGTTGATGATACTTTCAATATTCTTTTCCACATAAGACACCACAGAATTACAAACTGACAGAGAAGCGGTGGTTTGTGCTAGTACCTATCATCTCTTCTACAGGTCAGATTGCTCTTCAAATAATGTAAGTCTCCAGAAAAATTTCTTGGAGTTTTATCCACTTGGAGGATCATCCTGTGTCATTTCTTATTAGGCTACTCATAAATGAGATTGTATTATGAGGATCTAGTTGTACCTACTGAGAGTATATTGTATAGAACTTTCTATAAATCAAACTTGCATGTTCTTCTCCAAAGTCAAATGATTGCTGTAACTTCTTAATGAGGTTATAAGCTAGATTGAGAGTGAAGTAGACAGTGTAAGTGAATACTATTGTAATGTAAATGGCATGCAAATTGCTTGGGATTTTCGAACAAATTTGAGCACAGCCCTTCATATCCTATTTCCATTTAATGATTGGGAAGCTCCAGATACATAACTTCTTTTCTTAGTGCATGAACTGTTAGTGTAGTTTTTGAACAATGAGACACTCCATATGCATAGTTCTATGATGTCCCATATTACTCATGGATGTCATAATAGAAGTTGTGAAGGCATTGTCAAAGAATTTTAACATTTTGTTAACATAAAGCATCAAAAATGTATCTGCCACCACTAAAGCATTCCTGAAGCCCTCGCATATAATAATGAAATTTTTCTTGAAAAATATGATCAATTTAAATCATAAATAGAATTTTTTATGTTGACATCAAGTAGTCATAGTCATAATATCTATATTCACAGGTATATATTTTCTTACAATTAGTACTCTGGCCAGTACAATTATTTTCATAGAGAAAGCAAAGTCTAGTAGTAATTTTCCTAGAATATTTACTGTTCCACAATAGCTGTCTCTACTTAGCATTACTCTGAACTTGATAAGTAACATATGCATGGTTTTTGTTAGGTTACATTTTCTAAGAAACTTTTGATAGGCATTTATCCAGCATAAAATGTCAAGGATGACTCCTTGATATGACAAGAGACTAGATGTGTACAGTACAGAGCATTATGTGAAAACACAAAACGTTATATAAATGTAGCCAGAGACATGAGGATTATATATTCTTGGTTTATTATAGATTTTTTCCTATACTTTTTATATACAGGTCTGTAAGGGAAAAAGTTGAGGTACTCTCCCCCTATGGAGATTTTCACCCTCTGAAGTACTGGGAAACTCGGGCTTAGAGGGTTTATAGGCATTAGAACTGAGTCAATGGCTCTTGGTTTTTGGTATGTAGTGCTCTGGTTTCCAAATAAAAAATTCTGTTTTTAAAAGTATTTCCTGGATTCTATTATAAGGCATGGAACTAGAAGAAAAGTACACAAGAATAACATCTCTACAAAAACTGTTCATCCAAATTTTTAAAAAATCATTTATCTGTCTATGTATCTATATATATTACCTTTTTATCTGAAATTGACTAGTGATTTGTGGACGAATAACCTCCAACAGAGATCATGTTATACCCAGGCTGGAAGCTATGACTATTTGGACTATCCCTGATTTTTTTTCCCTTCTACAATAGCAACTTCCATAAAAACCACACTACATCATGAAAACCCAGCAGGTGAAAATTCCCACTGACTCCTTGGTAGGTTTTATGCAGATAGAAAATGTATGGAGAGGGAGGAAAGTGCGTTTTACTGAGCGACTTTGCATCAAGGAGACTAGATGATGCAGAACAAAAGAATTGTATATTCACTGACTGTGTCAGTACAAATGAAAGTGTCAAACTTATCTTTGGACAATGTAAATTTACTCTACAGGCAAATAAATGGCAATGATATCAACAGACCTCACATAAACTGAAGAGAATTGCCTTCCTAGAGTCACATATGCCAAGTCTGAGTCATAACGTGGCACACAGCCTTGGACGTGTCTTTCTCTTGGTGTCCTTCAAGTATAAAACTTACCTGCATTGACATTCCAGCTACTGTTCAGTATGGAGAAAGTTAATTTTAAGTAAAAAGTAAGATGGTTGAATGTTCAAATAACTTAATAGAATACTATGATACTAGGGTTCTGTGCATTAGTTTCTGGATAATAGACCAGTGAACAAAACCTGTTTTATACAAATTTTATATCCAGAACCCTTACTGAAACGTATTGCTTCACGTTCTTACCTGCCTGACACTTATTTCATGACTAATTTGTCAGTGAAAAATTTGATCATTTTTCCAATCACTCTTATACAAAACATCCCTTGTGAAAGTGAAACCTGTATTAACTTACACAGTGTTCATGAAGGCTTTTTGAGGAAAATCTCATCAAAAAAGGTACTTTACAGCTGAAGGTGCTGAGTGTGACAGTTGATTGTGTTTGTGTAAACTTGAATTTATATGAAATTGTGGGATTGGTATTGAACATGTCAACCAGTCAACAACCAAATAATACCTCCCTGAGGGTGTGACCTTCTTATAAAGAACACATTGGGCACCTTTCACTCTCTCTGCCCTTTTGCCATCCTGCTTGCTGGAACATTGCCTGCCTCCAGGGACAACCCCATGTAGGACCCCAGACCCTGAAAGCTGCCATGTGTCCATTGGCCTTAGATCCACTCAACTCTGCACCCACCTGCCTGTGATCTTCCTACATCCCACTCTACCTTTCAGAGTAATCATCCTGCAGCGATATGAGAGGGTTCAAACAAGCATTGGCTAGGATGATTTTTTTATTCTATTGTGTTTAGTTCAGATTTAATTGGCATATGTGTTGTGGTTACTTGATAAAATAATGAAGAGATGGAAATTAGCCTGCCAATCAGATCACAGCCTAATGATGTCTCCTTGTGGTCATGGCCTCATCATGAAAATGCTGGGAATTTCCTCTATACTTCTCCAGTGGGGTAGACCACATGCTCTCTCTCTGCTTCACTCTCCTGTTGTTGAGACACTCAGAGAACTGGAGCAGCCATGTGGAGACCCATGGATTCACAAGACTTCTTGCCCACCAGCCTGTGATCTTCCTGGATTTGGCATCATTGCATCTGTTGCATGAGTCTGCAGAAGAATTTATAAATTGGCATCAGACATATGTGTTAATATCAGATTTATAGACTTGATCTGGCCTGGAAGTTTTCTCAATATACACTTTTTCTTTGTTATAGAGTTCCCTCTTACACACATATGAATGTCTCTGGATTTGTTTCTCCAGCTAACCAGTTTTAGGACACTGTATAAGTCACACATGATACAATTCAACAGTATCATCATTTAAGAGTGGTACAATCATCACCATATTAAGAACTTTCTCTCTCTCGCTTTCTCTCTTATTAGCTCCCCATTTCCCACCAACTTGCCCCGCAGAAACCATTCTTAATCCAGTTACTGTCTCTATGGATTTACCTGTCCTTGATTTTATGTACAGAAAAACACACACAATAACCCAACAACAGTAGCAAAGTAAAACAGAAAACTTCAATCAAAAGTAAAGCAGAAAAATATTAAAATAAGAACAGATTAATAAGGTGTTACATTTTAACCTAACTGTATCTGCAACAATCTACTTTCCAATGCACTCTAAAGTGAATAACAAGGGTATTTACATCCTTAGCCTATGGTCACAAAGATTCACCAGATATTTAATCCATGTGTATTTCTCCTTGACTTTTTTTTTAATCTGTAAAGAAAATTAACATGGGTTAAAGAGGAAATAAAATGGTAAGATATTATGCTTTAACCATGATAAACTTTATAATGCTCTCTGTCTGATAGCAAGGCTATTCACATACCTCGACTATGGTCACAGGAAATTCAATGTAGGCTTAATCCTTGTGTGGACCCTCCAAATGAATTTTGGGCTTCCTCTGTCTTTCATAGCCTTCTGTAAATGGGGTTTTCATAATTTAAGCTTTGATGTTATTCTCCCTTTGGGATTTTTAGTATACTTTCACTTTTGTTGGATCACACAGGTTGGAGTGATTCTTCCATGTGAACTTAGCTGTTACCTCAGTTAAATGGCTGTCTGTTTAGAGATAAGCCTTGCCACACATGCTGTTCTTTCTGATAGCACAATCTGGTTTCTTCACCACACTTAGTTTTAGCATGCATGCTATCATGAGAATGAGCAACAAGAATTACCATGTCATAAAAAAATTAATTGTTCTTAGATCGGAGCTCGAATTGCATGTGAGCCCTAAATGCTTCATACATATATGGTTCACAGATGCCTGGTTCACTTTCAAGGCATTATTATCATTTTGTGTTAGAGAACATTATAAATTATCCCCCTGGGGCATAAGGTAATTCCAGTGGTAGTGGAAAAAATTTAGAAAAAGGTATAGTATCTAAAGCACTGTTGAATAGGAAAATTATAAAAGAATAGGTGAGCTGAAAACCACGATACATGAATTATTGACATATATACATATCTTAGGTGACTGGACATTATTTATACAAAAAATAAGGGTTGGTGATAGAGAAAAAATTTCAGCAATACTCATTCACAAAGGTGGAACTATGCTTACTAGATTAATGCATGTCATAATAAAGCTATGAGCGTATTAAAACAGGTATGTAGTAGTCTTGGACCACCATGCATTGGGCACCTCAAGACAAAAGATCCCAACCAAAGGCCATTGCCTGACAGTTCTTAGTTCTATAACCTTGATACAGCAGTCATCTACTTCTTCACACATTAGGGAGTTTCCGTCTTAAGTTTAAGGACTGCAGGTGAGTTTGAGGTAAAGTCCCGTTCACTTAGTGGGATTTCCAAATCGAGTCCTTCTGGTGTGACCTATGAAAAAGTGACCAGACGTCCCACATTTTAACAAATTAACAATGTCCCCAGACATTTTAAAATTAAAATATTACAAAACTATTTTTGCATTCTATGAAAATGTTTGTTGCTCCAGATAGACCAAATTTTAATCAAGAAGACCCCACCCCCACCCCCGGCTCAATGGTGTCCCGCTTAAAATCTGGTCACTTTACTTATGATGGACGTTGTATATCTCAAAGGAGCTGACTAAATTCCCAACAGTCTACAGCACACAGTCTAGGTCATCAACGGCTGGATAGAAACTACTTTTAAAATGTCCAATTAGGAACCCAGTACCAGACATATTTCCCTTTCTTTTTATATAAGTATAGTTAAGAGGGTTTTCTTTGCTGATGACTTGCTTCCAGGATGCCTTAATTAGATAAGATTATTTCTTGATATAAAGCTAAATATATATATATATATATATATATATATTAGTATACCTGTTTTTGTTTCTCTACACAACTCAGCCAAACACAATGAAGAAGGGAAAGGTTGAACTTTGACACTTAAAATTCAAAGTCACTGTATTGTCTTACCCCAAGGGCTTAATACAATCACTCAAATTCAAATATTCCATACCATGTTTCAACTCCCTTTATTTCCAGAAATAGTTGCCAAGTCATGATCAATCCTATGTTGTTGATGCAGGTTAATGGTTTCTTGGAGCTGATTTGGACTCATGGAAAACCCATGCATGTATGTAGAACTGTACTACAGGGTTTTAAAAGTGAGGAAAAAATTCACATCTTCCTTTAAATTGCCTTTGCTTCATACAACCACATTTTTACACATCATCCATCACATATTGTGAGAGTGTTCTAAGTGTCTGGTCTATTTCTGTCCAACTAGAGAATGTATATAGAATATTATAAGGGCAAGCTTTTTAGAAGGTAGCATGATTTATGTGTCTCCATACACATTTGCCCCTCCAATATAAGATCCCTCTCTTTCAGTCACCTCTAAATCCAATTCTATCACTATGTCTTCGTCAATTAGCCAGTTGGCACTTTTACTTTTTTTTTTTTGTGGGCATCACTGCCTCTGGTGGTTTGTGAGCGCTACCCAGTGCTGCTGATAGCTGCCGCTGGATTTGAACTGCCAAGCCTGTGGGCTGCAGTCCCACACTCAACCACTTACACCACCGGGGCTCAGCCCACTTTTACATTTAAATAGATTATTTCCCCTTCTCTTTGCATCTATTGGAAGTTAGTGCTCATATTTTAGGTCATAGCTTAAAGCTTTCAGATCTCTATAAAGAATCACAGCCTTCACAATCATTAACCACTTCAAATATTTGTCATCCATTCAGCATAAGAACTAGTATACTGCTTTGATTTTGGAGTGTAACATTAAATTTAGGATTGATTATTGAGTTCTGTGGTAATGGAATGGAACCCTGGTGTCTTGATAGTTATGCATTGGGCTACTAACTGCGAGGTCAGCAGTTCGAAGCCACCAGCTACTCCATGGGACAAAAAATGCAGTTTGCTACTTCTGGAAACATTTATAAAATTGGAAACTCACAGGCCATTTCTACGCTGTTTTGTAGGGAGAGTTGCTGTAAGACACCATCGAATCGATGACAATGAGAAGGTATAATTTTTCCTTCAGCACACACAACATCTTAGATTTATTTCAAGTTGTCATCATTGCAGGACAGAGGGAAATGGGGGTTGGGGGTAGGAGGTCCTGTCATGGGTGAGAGTTCTCAATTCAGAATGAAACGTTTACAAGTGACAGAGATCTCTTTTGCATGTTATCACCACAATCTATTTCAAACAGTTCGCAAGCTTTAGGCAAAAAGTTAGACCTCTGTGTGGAATCACCTGAGTATTCAGTGGCAACTCTGAGAAAGTTTTGTTAGAGACAAGGCTGATTGCTTCTCAGGTCAAAAGAAAGCACCTAAAAATGGTCACTCAGGTTGTCACCTAGAGAGTGATCGCATCTCACATTACCAATGATAGGAACCGAAAACTTGACTGGATGGGGACATGGCTTTTTTGTGGGGGGTGGGGAGAGGTGAGGGAGATGATGTCATAGGCCAGGTGGGTAAGTGAACACTGGATACCTTTCCTCCAAAGCTCACAAGGCCTCTCGTGTCCACTAACACCAGGAATTCAGTGCTTCCCCAATTCTGCCTTCAAAGGAGTCCTTTATTGGACATTGTTACATCCATTGTCCTCGGGTGACTGAACAAAGTGGCAGTGCTAGTGCTTTGGGACCTGGAGAGGACTCTTGTTCATTCAGGTTTGTCAGTGAGGTATTACCTGGAGAGGGCACAAAATACTTCTCCACAGCTCATTGAGCGTTCTGGGGAAGTTTCTCAACACAGTTGCCGCCTCTCACGTTGTCAAATCTCAGGAACAGGCACCTGTCCTGTACCGACTCCATGAGCTCCACAATGTCCATGTCCACATCACGGAGCCGGTCGGAAAAGCGATGGCTTTCTCCAGCCACGCCGTGGCCAAGCAGCTGCCGAAATCCACCAGCACCAGGATGTTCGTGGTTGGATTGTTTTCTTGCGAACCTAAGCTGGAGGTGAAAAGCTGTTCGCCACCCAGTGCTGGCCAATGTTGCAGTTGCTGAAACCATGCCTACATTTTTCTTCTCTCTGCCCCTGTAGGGGAGTCGTTGGTAAAGATCAAATTTTAAGATGCTGAACTGAATATGAAATAACCTGAAAATATACGGCAACATTGCTCGATTTATCTGAACTGCTTCTTTTAGGAGGGAAGAACAAAATTCCATTTATAATTAAATTATTTCAAGTTTTTGTGAAAAGAAGTATTATAGTCTGATTCGTCTAGAGCTCACTTTGCACACAAATTAGTATTAGGAAATACTGATGTTTACGACTTCTCTCTTGAAAAAGCTTCACGTGTTCTTCTATTTTTAATTGCACATTATCTAGAGAAAATAGACGCTAGAAATGTGAACACTTGCAGATTTGGTAATGATCATGACCATAAACATTTCACTATGGGACAATGAGTGGGGAACTGAAACCAAGATATAATCAGCATTTATTTCTAATGTGTTTCAGTCTTGTGCTTACGTGATGTACATCTTATAAATTTTTAGTGGAAAATCAATACAGTGAACTCCCACTTTCCTTTTTAATAAATGAGGAGCTAATACCAAGAGGTCAAGTATAAAACAAATGTTTTAAGAATGATGCTGGCAACAAATATACAAATGTGCTTGACACAATGGATGGATAGATGGATTGTGATAAGTGTTGTATGAGCCCCCAATAAAACAATTTTTGAAACAGCATCCCCATCTCTCCACATCCTCTTCAGCATTTATTATTTTTGTTTCATTGAATTTTACCAAACATATTGGCATGAAGTGATACCTCATTGTTTTTGCTGTATTTCTTTTATTGCTAATCAGCATAAAGTGTGGATAGTTTTCATTATGTATGATGGTTTATGTGTCTACGCCTTGTAGTAGGGTCCTCAAGTTTGTTTGGTTTGTTTGTTTCTCTGGAAAGATTTATTCATAAAATGTTTCTCCTTTGTGTACCTATTGTTAATGGTCCTGTTCTTTGATATCTTTTTTGGTAACATCATCCATCCTCAATATACAAGAATCCAACTGATTTTTGTATGTAGATCTTATTGCCTTCTATGCTTCCAGATTTTTAAAATTAATTTGTGCAATTGAATTTTCTATATACAGAATTATTCCATATGCAAATAGGGAACTCCCTCTTTCAATGAACAGCTAAAATGTAATTCCTAAAACTTTCTAATAGAATTCCATTAGGGGAAGCTTTGATTACAGTAAACATATGGCTCTAATAAATCAAAATTCTTGCATTGATTATTGAGCTCTACAGTAATAGAAAATTTGATGATGCCAAATTGGATATGAATTAATCTGAAAGTATTCAGGAACATTTTAATAAAATTATTCAATTATCACAAGAACATTGACAGAAGATTGAAATGTCACAAAAAGTACCACCAGTATCTAGTGAGATCTTCATACCTGGTGACAAAAAGAAGTTAATGATTAAAACTACACATTGTTAAAATCATCTGTCACTCCCACAGGTTCACAGTTTGCCTGTGTAGTAGGAAATGCCTGCGATAAACAGATTTGTCACATGTCAATTAAAGAACAAGCGAGATTAAAGTCCTTCAGTAATGTGCCGGGAAAAGTAACATGTTTTGATATTTTAGCATTATCAAAGTTTGAATTTTATTTCAGAACTGCCAGGGACATA
This sequence comes from Nesogale talazaci, assembly GCA_004026705.1. Taxonomy (NCBI): domain Eukaryota; kingdom Metazoa; phylum Chordata; class Mammalia; order Afrosoricida; family Tenrecidae; genus Nesogale; species Nesogale talazaci. The sequence goes on along the minus strand of PVJH01016029.1, from coordinate 28,936 downwards.
ATGAAAAATCCTTTGTGAAAAACATGCCCTTTAAATTCAATTTCCCACAGATGTGATAATGAACTTGAAAAAATTCCAAGTATAATATAAAAGGCACAAGACACATTAAAATTAAGTCAAGAGAGTTTCAATAACCTATACTTCAATAAAATTACACAGTGTTCTTTTAATATTTTCATTACTGAATTTTACAGAGGGAGTTTCACATTTTAAAAATCTGCATTCTCTGCAATATTTTTGGAACTTAACAAACTTTTTTCAGATTCTATGCTTCCTAGCTTTAAGACTAATGTAAATATTTTTCTGGGTTTTTTTGTTTTTATCTTTCTTGCTAAATAGAAATCATGCAGGCATTCCTGACTTTGTGTAATAAGTGTGTAATAGAAAGTGTAAACTACTCTCTTTAATTTTCCTTTTTAAAAATGCAGAAGATGGTGTAGAAATAAATTTTTCCCCAAGCAACTCATTCAGCTGCCATTTTTGTAGTCAGTCAACAATTTCATGTAAAACAATTTACAAAGAGAAGGTGTGCTTCAAGAATAGAATTTAGCCAAAACCTTTGCCAAACTAGAAATTCCTTATAAAGAACATAGATTCATAGCATATTTTCTGTGCTTGATGCATAGGCATTGCATTTCTAAAATTCTTGCTCAATTAGAAATATAATTCTCCTTAACGACTAAGCCCCATCTCAACCCCAAATGCTACTTGTCACCTAGTTTTAGGTAAGGAAGCAGAAACCTTCTCCTTCTGATAGTTCTTCATATGTTAGTTATTTTTATGTTCTTACTGGAAACTTGGATTCTTCATAACTTTCCTTAAGCTTCTTTATTAATTTATAGGAGGTTGGTACCATAGTTTCTAACTCAGCAGGAAAATTTCAAAACTCATTTTAAGTTATCTTGAGGACTAGTAAAGTGGGGGTGTGTCATAAAATAAGGTAATGAAGTGTTAAAGTGAGCTTGTGAAGCAGATTAAAGCAGAACTTGTAACAATGGAAATTAATTAGTCTCAGATTTAAGAAAAAACGCTGTAAGAAAGTGTGAGAGAACTTCAAAGAGAAAATCAGGGAGGAAAATTGAGCCATATTCCCATGACTGCATCATATAGCAGTCATGCTTTTCTTCGGAAAATGTCATACCATGATCATTATTTAAACACAAGGATGCTTCTGTAGCATGTATAAAGTATAAAGAACATAAACAGAAGAATTTTGTCACAATATAGACCACATCAGGAATATTATATGCAATTAATGCACCACATTTTAAAACAAGTACAAAAAAGCTTCCAAAATTTGTGTATTTTTCCATTTTCTTTTAAGTCAACTTCCCACAAACTGCTTTGGAAACCCTATTATATAAGATTGTTACTTTACTGCTGTTCAATTATTTTAAATGTGGAAAATCCATAGGACTGTGTGTAAGTTTGCTACAAAAAGGTTCAAATAATAACATATGGATTTTCCTTATAACATTATACTAATGGGTTCTAAGACCAGAGTGTAAACAGTGAAACAGATAACTTTAGAGGCAACGTGGAGAATTTGCTTGAAGAAATCAAGTCTAGAGTGGGAAGAGGTATTTGGAAAGTAGCCAGTAATATTCTAGGTGAACGATAATATATTGTTGACGGAAATAAATGCCACTGAAGATAAAGAAGAAAAGATTAGTTTCACATTATTTATATGGTAGAATTTATGAAACAATTGAAAATTTGAATGTACACAGGCAAAGGATATTGTCACATATGATTGACTCAGCTTTATGTCTGAAGCAATTGCATAGGTAGCAAAACTATCAAATGAAAATGGACAACCCCTTTGAGCATTAGAAATAATCATTTTGATTTTGCAATGAGGACCATAGGTTTTCAAGATGCATGTTTAAAACTCCTTTGTAATGTAGTGTCTTAATTATATTTTTGGTGGGTTCAATAGTTGTATCATTTAATCTATTTGATAACATGAAATATAGCACTTCCCAATTCTGAAAATGGTATACTGCAATTACACAAATATATTTATTCTAACAAAATGCTCACAAAATTAAGGATTGAGATTATTATGGTTACTTTGTTTTCAATTGGCATTGCAATGAATGCATTCCCATAAACACTAGTGATTTCTTTAGAAAGGTCGGCATTGATGACTACCAGCTCCCTTGAGGACAACATGGTCCTGCATCTCACTAAGCTTATGGGAAGATCTGACTCACATTAGCTTATATCCTTTGTGTCGCAAATGTATTTCCTAAGGAGCCCAGTACAGCAGAATGAAACACTGCCTTGGTGGGAGGGGGCAATAGAATGGATTGTGCTTGCATAACTTATCTCCAATGTCATTGAACCATGGGAGGGGAATGTTCCATTTTTATTAATGTGGAGTGATTGTGTAATTCTTCTTGATATGATTTAATGATTGAGCTATTGAATAATGTGATATGTGAATGACTTTGCCAATAAAACTGTTGGGGGGATAAAAAGAAAAGAAACACTACCCAGTCAACCCTACTCTTCCCTCACAATCATTGCATATGCTTCAACCTATCGAAGGCACTAACTATATCAAGCCCTCTAATGGAGGATCTTTAACTTTTTCACTCATGTTCTCCTCACCAGCAATTAGTTCCTCCCGGCAACACCCACAAAGTCATTGAAAAAATAGTCTTACCACATTTACTTCTAAGAAACATCTTTACTGTACTTCTTTAGAGATGGATTTTTTGAAACTTTTGGCATCTTCTTACAAGTTCCTTTAACTTATCCTAATCTGGAAATATTTTTATTTCTCCATGATTTAGGAATATATTTTCTGGATATAAGAATCACAGTTACCCCCTTTTTGCCTCTTGCATGATTTGATATTTGAAATTTCATTATCTTCTTATCTGCATAGTTTCTGCTGTGAAATCAGAAACTATTCTTACTGGCTTTCCTTTGTAAATGACTGTTCTTTTTACCCTCACAAAACTCAAGTTCCTCTCCTTGTATTGGCAGTGGAAACTTTGACTACAGTCTATTGCCGTGTTTATCTTTTGAGTTCTACCATGTTGGAAGTTCTCTCAGCTTCCTACATGACTATTTTATCCTCTTTTATGTTGCTATGGAAGTTTTCCGCTAAAAGTTTTGTACTATCTTCTCTGTGGATTTTCATACATCTTGTTCTGGAATACCAATAAGATGTAGTGACATTGAAAACATTAAAAGTTCCCTTACAGCCCCCTAGGATGTACACTGGAGTCGGAAACATGGAGAATTTAGAATAGATGCTCTATCAAGACTAGTGGTGGGAGTGATGATACTGAGAGGGTGGAGAGATGGTAGAATAAAAAGGGAGAACCAATTTCAGGGATCTACATATAACCTCCTCTCTGGGGCATGGACAACAGGGAAGTGAGTGAAGGGATACATTCGACAGTGTATGATATGAAAAAGTAATAACAATTTGTAAATTATTAAGGGCTCATGGGAGGGGGAGGGAAGGGAAGGGAAATATGAGGAGCTAGTACTGGGGGCCTAAGGATATTTTAAGAGTGATGATGGAAATAAGTGTCCAAATGTGGCCTGCATACAATTGATATATGTGTGTATGGTGATGGGAGTTGTATGAGCCCCCAATAAAATTATTCATTTAAAAAAAGGGGAAGGGGAAAGAGGAGCTTATACCAAGGGCTTAAGTGGAAAATATTTGGAAATGAACATGGCAACTTGTGTACAAATATGCTTGACACAAATGATGTAGTGAATGTTACAAGAGCAATAAGAGCCCCCAATAAAATCATTGAAAAAAGGCCCCCCCAGGAGCCTTTTATGGTGCAATGGAACCTTAACAAGATGCCTTAATATCTCCAACTGTACCCACTGTCTCCCAGTAACTAGTGCCCCAACTCACGATGTGCAGCCAACGGTTGTGGGACCTATACACTGATTCTGGCTCTAAAACCAAATGAGCAATTTTCTTATCCATATTAGTAGGACTCAGCCTTGCTTCCTCCTTAACTACAGCTGGCATGTCCAGAGAGGCAAAAGGACAAACCATTATTCAAGTTTAAAACTTCAATAACAAGGTGCAGTTCATGATGGATTCCATGTCTAACTCACTTGTCTCCCTCCAAAAAAACAACTAACATCCTTGGCCCAAGTCACTTTACAAAATTGCTGATCCCTTAATCTACTAACAGCAGATAAAGGGGGAACATTTTGTTTTTAAATGAAGAATGTTGTTTTTGTATTAAAGAATCAGATATAGTTGAACAAAACGCTAAAGCCCTCTGCAATATGGCTGATGAAATTACAAAATGTCAGTGGAGCAACACTGGCCGTGCCTTGTTGTTTCAAAATTCTGTCACATCCTAGATTATGCCCCTTGTCGGACGTTTAATAAAAATCTGAAAGTAAGCAAGCAGCCATCTAGCTCAGAAGCAACGAAGCTCACATGAAAGAAGCACACCAGCTTGTGGGATCACAAGGCGTCAAAGGGATTAGATACCAGGCTTCAAGAACTAAAAAGCATAACATCGCGTGCTCACTTTCCTGATATGATATGATCGCTGAAGACAAATGTGTGCATAAGCTAATGTGGTGAAGAAAGTGGATGGTGCCCGGCTATCAAAATATATAGCGTCTGGGGTCTTAAAGGCTTGAGTAAACAAGTGGCCATTCAGCTCAGCAGCAACAAAGCCCACATGGAAAAAGCACACCAGCTTGTGTGATCACGAGGTGGTGAAGGGATCCGGTGTCAGGCATCTAAGAGCTAAAATTAGATCACTATTAATGAGGGGGAGTACAGATTGGGGACCCAAAGCCCATCGATAAGTGAAGCGACATCCTCTTGCAGAGAGGTTGCAAGGAGGAGATGAACCAGGTAAGATCCAGGGTAGTGGGCTAAGCCCCGGTGGCGTAGTGGTTGTGCGCGGGACTGCGGCCCACTGGGATGGAGGTTCAATTCCAGCTCCAGAGGAGCAAAGGCTGGGTCTCCTACTCCCACCACCAGAGGTCAGTGATGGCCAAAAAAAATTGATACAGCGTAGTAGCAATGAAATATGCCACCTTCCTCTAGTTCTCACATGCTGCCTCCCACCCACTATCATGACCCCAATTCTACCACATAAATCCAGCTAGACCAGAAGATGTACAGTGAAGTTGGAAACTTGGGAAATTTAGGATAGATGATCCCTCAAGACCAGTAATAGGAGTGGTAATACCAGAAGGGTGGAGGGCTGGTGGAATAGAAAGGAAGAACCCATTTTAGGGATCTACTTGTAACCTCCTCTCTGGGAGATAGACAACAGGGAATTGAGTGTTGGGACATATTTGACAGTGTACAGGATGAAAATAATAACAATGTGTAAATTACTAAGGGTTCATGGGGGAGGGGGAGAAGAAAGGAAAATATAGGGAGTTGATATTGGGGGCCTGGATGGAAGGAGGATGTTTTGAGAGTCATGATGACAATAAGTGGGTAAAAGTGGCCTGCATACAATTTATGTATGTATGTATTGTGATGGGAGTTGTATGAGCCCCCAATAAAATGATTCATTAAAAAAAGGAGGGAGGGAGAAGGAGGAGCTTATATCAAGGGCTCAAGTGGAAAATATTTCGAAATGAATATGGTTATACGTGTACAAATATGCTTGATACAAATGATGTATTGAATGTTATAAGAGCCATAAGAACCCCCCAATAAAATAATTGGAAAAAATAATAATCTATGTACTGTTACTTTTAGTTCCCTGTGTGTTTAAATTTTTGCAGGAACAGATGAAAACCATCTCCAATTTAACCCTTAACCAGCTCTTGTTTCACCCCTGTATTCCGATGCCCACCAGGCCAGACCTCGAACTTCCCAACTCATAATCCTCCCCACTTCACCTCAAACAAGCAAGAAATAATCAGCAATAGAACATGATGGCCATTTTTCACTAGAGTCAAGAGTTTGTGATTATTTAGCTGGGATTGAACCAGGCAAGCCCCTGGACCAGGCAGCCCCTTCACCAGTCTCACAAGAAGGAACTAATCACCCTGCTGAACTGTGTGACCCCTGCTTCTGGCATCGCAAAGAGTTTTTTTCCCCAGAAAGGGCACAGCCTCTCCCTGGGCAGGGCATGGAGCGCCCCTCTTTAACATTCTGGAAGCAAGTTTGAAAAAAAAAAAAGATGATTTGCTAACAAGTCATCTGCCAAACCCAGACTTGCAAACATAGCACAAGAAACCTCCCTTTTCTTTCATCAGCCTGCATGCCTATAGCTCAAACCAGATATATATGTGTGTATATATGTATAAATATACATATATACATATATATATCCCACCACCCCAATACTGGGCACAGATTCTCTAGCCTAACTTACTGAGCTATTGAACCTGCCTAGGGAGTGCTTTCCATAATAAAGTCTTTCTATATTTTTCATTTCTGACTAAGCCTTATCTCCTTGCTGTGTCTACACCTACATCTCTCAACAATTCCTTATACACAAAGGAGTGTGCAATTGTCTAAATGTAAAATAAGATTACTAAAAATTCATGTTATAAAACATAGTTCATGTAAGAAAAATAATTCAATTAATGCAATGTAAACAATATTTTAAACATACTAATTCAAGACAAGAATAAAAGAAAAAGCTAAATAAGATGAACAGAAAACTGCTTACAAAAATGTAACAATTGTAGCTATTGTGAAAAACAAAAATAAATTATAGTGAAGAAAAGCAAACAGAACCTAATATACCTTCAAGCTAACCAACATATATATTGAGGGAATCACAGATGGAGATAAGAAAAGAAAAGATGGAAAATAATCACTGATTTTTTTCCCACATTATGAAAGGTAGGAAGCTAGGAAATGCAAGTAAACTCAAAGACGTCCATATAAAGAAACATTATTATCAAACTCTCTAAAACTAAATTAAAGGCAGAATCTTGAAAAAAGCAAATAGTCACATACAAGATATGCTCAATAAAATTAAATTCTTATGATCTCCTCAAGAACAATGGAATCCAGAAGACAGAGGCATGGTATATTCAAAGTGATAAAAGAAAATAACTGCAAACCAATAATTATATATCCAGCAAAACTTTCTCACTATTAGGACAGAATGAAGACATTCACACATAATTCAAAGCTCAGAGTTTGTTACCAAAGATCTTCCCTACATGAAATGCTAGGAGATTGTTAGAAAAAAATGAAAGGACACTAGGTGCTAACTCAGAGTCAAATGAAATAGTTTTAAAAAGAAGAGTCAATTCCTACTCATAACAACCCGATAGACAGAGTAGAATTCCTCAAGGTTTCTGAGTGATTGCTGGGTTTGAACCACTGAACTTTGGATGAAGAGTCCAATGTCAAACCTACTGACTTTCCTCCCAGGGGTCCCAGGTGATTAGGAAATGATAAGAACACTATTACTAGAATCAGTATTTACCTTTAGAAAGACTTATAAAATATGAATTCTATAAATAATATTATAGAATTAAGAAACCAAAATCATATAGTGCTGATGGCTGCATATCTTTGAATGTACTAAAAACCACAGTTTTACTTTTTAAAGGGGCTAATTCCATGGTATGAGAATATCAAGGGCTCCAGTAGAAAACAAATGTTTGGAGAACAATGAGAGCAACAAACGTACAAATGTTCTCGACATACAATGGATGGGTGAATGGATTGTGATAAGGGTTGTACAAGCCCCCAATAAAATGATTTTAAAAGAATTAAAAACCATGTTTGAAATCAAGAGTAAAAATCACATTTTAATTTATCTTTCCCTCTTAGAATCTTAAAACAAAATGAAATCCTGGTATACAAAAAATAATGAAAGCTCTCAGCCAAGTTTTAGATATGTGCAGATACAAGATAATTTGAATGAACTTTGTAAGTACAATAAAGTTATGTTTCATATGAACATATTCTTATGAAAATTCTAGGGGAGGTATCAATGGTCAGCTTGAGTTGTTAGTCTGTGGAAGTGTGTAAAGGAAAAAGGGCAGCTGATTCGTATTATCTCCTGTCAGTCTTTGATGGATGGGAGGACTCTAGAGGAGAGAAGAAATTGAAGGAAATGATGGACTCTAGTAAGTCAAACTTGTGCTAACTAAAAATGAATTACTATTGCCCCAGGTGGTCTCCAGAGCTCTTATTACTTACTTTATTTTTTCTACATTTCAGCCTGAAACTAGGGGAAGAAAGACAGAAAAAATGGACATAGCACCCCCAAAGGACATTGTAGAAGTAAAGTAGAAAGTTTAAGAAAGTGAAGAGCAAATAGCAAAATAGTTGGAAGTCCGCATCACGAAAGCATGCTAATTCGAGTTGGAATTTCCACTTCCTGAAATCAATCTCAAATTAAGACAATATAAACAATTCTACACTTTCTAACTTGAAAAAATATTTAACAAAATTTAAAATAAAAAACCTGCCAATGGGTCAATTTCATAATGATCCTATATGAAGGATTACAATTACTCTAAATGGTTTCTGAGTGACTGGTGGGTTTGAACTGTTGATATTTTGGCTAATAATCCAATGCTTAAATTAGCTCCTGGAGGGCTCCTAAATGACCTTTCCTTTTTAAAAAGTATCTAAAAAAGCGTAGCCCTTCATTAAAAAGTTTAATGTAACTGATGTAGACATGGAAATTTATCCTGATCTTAAATTTACCCTTTCCTTAAATTAGCAGAGTTTAAAGATTTTTATATTTTATACTTGTTTCTTTAATGGCAAGATGATTTGGTCAAGTTTTACTTCTGCCCTATTTATAAAATGGGGGGTTAACTTGGGTGTGTGTAATAGGAATGACACACTTCTATAGCTTTGGGGTAATACAATTTTAACATACATTTTTGCTATGGATTGAACCATAACCTTTAAAAATGTTATAAATCTTAGTCAATACATCCTATCCTGATGGTACAAGGGTTAAAGCACTCAGTTGATGATTCAATGATGGGCAGTTTGATCCCACCAGAAACAGTGCTGGAGATAGAGGCAGTGTGGGCTTCCATAAACATTACAGCCTTGGAATTCCTGTTCTGCTCTGTCCTATAGGGCAAACTATGAATAAGAATAAACTAGATGCCATGGGTTTGGCTTGGGATACTTGTGGATGCAATCTCCCTTGGAAATATATGTATGTTTGTAAGTTTAATGAAACCATATCACTCACTGTAGGTTGTATCTTAAGTCAATCACTTTTGAGAGATAAAAAATAGCAGAATAGACCTAAAGATAAGAAAGAGTAGGTTTGGATAGATAAGTGCCAGGTTACATAAGCGTGGCCAAACGTACTGCCCTCAAGGCAATTCCAAGTGCTTGTGACCCATCGGACAGAGTAGAATGGCCCGTGTGGGTTTCTGAGACTGTAAATCTTCATGGGAGTAGAAAGCCTCACTTTTCTCCCACAGAACAGATGATAGGTTCATACCTGGGGCCTTCTGATGAGCTACTCAGTACATCCTAGAGTTTACAGAATCTTTCCTTAGGTCCAGAACCCTGAGTTGGACTTCTCATCTCCTAAATTGTGATAAAGTAACTTTCTCCTTGTTAAAGGAACTCACTTGTGTGTTTTCTCTCTTAACAGTGTTAGATAACCAATACTAGACCCAAAGCAAAGCAAACAAACAAACTGTCATGAGTCCTTTCTGATTCATAATGACTCTATTGGATAAAGCAGAACTGCTCCCTAGAGTTTCCAAGATGATCAATCTTTCCTCAAGGAGCTAGTCTCATCTTTCGCCCCAAAGCAACTGGTGGACTTGAACTGCTAGTCTTGCAGTTAACAGCCCAAATTGTAACCCACGATGCCATCGGGGCTCCTCAAACAATACAGATTTCTTTGACACTTTTCCTTTCTTTTAAAAGTCATTTTCTTTAATATATTTTATAGTACACTCCCTATATCTTAGAAGTTTTGCCCATATTGAGGCAAATATAAACATTTTCTGTTTTTAAAATTGATTTACTTTCTTGTTGAGAATATAGACAGGAAAGCATACAGTTCAATACAATAGTTTCTAAGATTCCTAATAAATGTCAAGTTCTTCTGAGAAAAGATCTTCAGTAAATACAAACTTCCTAATACCTGTGTTTGTTATCCTCCACATATGGAAATGTAATATTAATTGAATATTAGCTCATCACTTGAATTAATTTTGATGTCATAAAATTACACTCACCAATAAACTCTGATTTCAAATTTTGGACAAATAATTGTATTTTTCATGCACTGTTGAATAGAACATAAATGAACCATTGTTGCTGTTATTTGTGTTGTGTTGACTTCAAGGGATGGGTAATTTATAGTGGTGTGACTAACTATATATTAAAAGCAAACAAATCATGTAGATTTATTAATGGACCCCGATCAGGAGAATGTTATCAAGTCTAATATTCCTAACTTGAAAGTTCAATTATGTTTTTTTAACTCACAAATAATTCTTCTCACTTGTTGAAAGTATTCTCAACAAGAGTTTTGTTATGACTGCAAATTATTTAGCAATTCAATTCCAAGTGTAGTAAGAAGCTTTATGAAGCCAATAAAGCCCTTGTCCAAATACAATGAGGAAGAGTTATTTGATGCCATTACATACTTCATTTTAACAATTCTTTTAAAATACAGTTTTTGGCTTAGAAGTCGTGGATTGAATTTCATCTCTCATAAGGATAGAACTATTTTTTAATTTCTATTTTAATGTAATACTTCATCAAAATATCTCTTTCACACGCCATAAGATTTTATACCACAGGATGTATATTTAGCTCCCAGAGACAAACAGAACCTCAATCATTTTAGGAGGAGAGATGAAAAGACATTTAAATTATAACTTTTATTGAACAAATACAATTGGGAATGACTCGATATTATTTCCAAAAATTCAAGGAATAAGACATTGATGTTGAAGACAATGTCAAAAAATATTAAAGAACATTTTGATAAATTGCTGTTGGCTGTCTTTAAGTCAATTCTGACATGTGGTTCTCCTCTTCCCCTGCAGTATGCATAATAGAACTGGGTTTTCAAAGCTTTGTTTTTTCAAAAGCAGATCTCATTCAACTCACTGCCATCTGTTCACTTTCGACTCATAGCAATCTTATTGGCTGGTCTTAAAATGGTCCAGTGGATTTCCAAGGTTGTAACTCTTTACAAAAGTCTCCTCTTTCTCCTGCAGAATGACTTTGCAATGACCAGCTCAAAAGACACTAAGCCACCAGCAGACAGCAAGACTTTATATTCAAGATGTGTTTTGATTAATGGTAATGTTACTGAAATGTCTAGCTATCGAAAGGGAAACCACCCAATTCCATGTCTATTTCTGGATTTCTTTTGTTATTGTTACTGATTTTAAGCCTATATAATTAATAACACTAACAACAACATTGGAATTCTCAACATCCCAGGACATGAGACCCATTTTGATGTGTCAAAGTCCAGTTTGAGAACTGAGGTACACTTGACTCAAGACATGATATTTTCATATTAGTGTGAAAGCTAAACAATGAATAAGAAAAAGTACAGAAGAGTTGATGTATTTGAATTATGGTGCTGACTATGAATATTGAAAATTCCATGTACTACCAGAAGAACAAAGCTTTCATGGACGAAGTTCAGCCAGAGAGTGCCTTAAAAGAGCTGTGAGGGGAAAAGAGTTGGTATAAATGGGCTAAAGAAAAAAGATAGTGTTTAGAAATCATTGTGGGATGACATAAAAAAAGTCATCATATATTAAGAAAGCAAATCAAGGATTCATGAAGATGGGAATATGGGGCGATAAAAAGAGGAAGCACATACCAAAGACTCAAGTAGAAAGAAAATGGTTTGAAAATGATGGTGGCAGCACATGTACAAATGTGCTTGATATAATTTGTTTGCTGATTTTTATAAGAGCTGTAAGAGCCACTAATAAGGGTCTCTCTAAAAAAAAAAACAAAGAAAGAAAAAACCAAATGGCGTGTCAGAAGATGTCCTTGAGTGTAAAATGGAAACTGGTAGAAATGACAAATCAATGGACTGGACAAAAAATAACAAAAGTCACTGAAGAAGAGAAAAGAAAGAATTATAATGGAATACACCATGATCTGGAGAATGGAAACTAAAATGAAAGACAGCCTCAGCATATCTCAAGCTGAGAGAATTGAAGAAAAACCCAAGCCTTAAAGAGCAATGTTTAAGGACTCTATATGGAACCGTGGTAGCATAGTAGTTATGTCTGGGCTGTGCTCCACAAGTTGACAGTTCAAAATGACCTGTAGCTCCGAGGGACAAAGTCTGGACTTTCTATTCTCATAAACAAACATCTCCAAAACCCAAAGAGGATTGCTACCAGTCAGGATTGACTTGATGACAGGTGAATTAGGAAGGATTCTATGGTAAAATATGAATGATTTAGGAAGCATCAAATGAAAATGGAAGAAATATATCTAGCTACCACATTAAAAAATTGGTTCACAATCAACCATTTAAAGAGGTGGCATAAGATCAAGAGCCAGTAGCTACACTGAAAGAGTTAGCAAAAAATCAAGGTTCCAGGAGTTAATGGAAAACAAATGGAAATGTATCAACAAACAGATGCAGCACTGGCCATATTCGTCTTTCTATGATGAGAAATTTGGAAGACAGTTACACGGCCAATTGTATGGAAGAGATCCAAATAAAGGTGATGCAACAGACTGAGGAAATGATCAAATGATATAATTAATAGCACATGTAAATTCCGAAGAGGACAGTGAGTGAGGAATATCACTGTCAATGTTAGATGAATATTGATTGAATGATAGCAGAAAACACTGGTAAGATGATTACTTTTACTTTATTGACTATGCAGATAGCAAGCAATGAAAATTGCAGGACACTTAATAGTGTTCATGTGGCACCTCTATGTTGACCTCAGGCAGTTGTTTGAATAGAACAACCCTCTACGTTGACCTCAAGGTAATTGTGTGAATAGAATAAGGGGAATACTTCATGATTTAAAATCAGGAACTGTTTGCTGTAAACTGAGCAAATAATTGAAGATTATATGACAAACTCAGCATTAAGATTGAAGAAAGGGCCACTAAAGATCTGTGATTTACAAATGATACAAGCTCGTTTGTTGAAATTGTAGAGGACTTGAAATACCTACTGATGAAGATCATAGACTACAGCCTTCATTATTCACTGCAACTAAATATAAAGAAAGCAACAATCCTCACAATGTGACCTAAGACTACATCATGATGCCAGAAAAGAACTTGAAATGGTCAAGGGTTTTATTTGACTTGAACCCTCAATCAACTCTCATGGAAGCCACAGACAAGAAATTGAGCATGCTGCATCTGGCAAATCTGCTGCACAAAATCCCTTTTAAAGAAAAAAGATGTCAGTTTAAGGACTAAGTGCACCTGATCTAAGTCATATTGCTTTCAGTTGCTTACTATGTATACACAAGCTGGGCAATGAATAAGGGAAAACAGAGAAAATGTGATGTGTTTGTATCATGGTTTTCACTAAGAATATTAAATATATCAAGGACTGCAAGAAGAAAAATGTTTATCTACAGAGAAGTTCATCCAGAATGTTCCTTAGAAAAGAGAACAAGGATATACGTGAAACCAACGTCCATAATTTAACTCAATGAAAAGAAAATGATAGTATTCCCCTTTGAAATATGAATCAGATAGAAATGCCCCTTTTTACCTTGCTTACTTATGCAGTCCTAGAAGTCCTAGACATTGCTATGCAGACATCAAAAAGAATGTAAAAAGATGAAGAAGCTGATGATGCCTGGCTACCAAAAGATATAGTGTCTGGGGACATAAAGGCTTGAGTAAACAAGCAGCCATTCCGCTCAGAAGCAATAAAGCCCACACGGAAGAAGCACACCAGCCTGTGTGATCATGAGCTGGTGAAGGGATCCTGTGTCAGGCATCAATGAGCTAAAATTATATTATTATTAATGAGGGGGAGTACAGATTGGGGACCCAAAGCCCATCAATAGGTGAGGCGACATCCTTTTGCAGAGGGGTTATAAGGAGGAGATGAGTCAGTTAAGATACAGGGTAGGAGCTATGAAATATGCAACCTTCCTCTAGTTCCCATACTACCTCCCACCCACTATCATGACCCCAATCCTACCACATAAATCCAGCTAGACCAGGAGATGTACAGTGAAGTTGGAAATATGGGAAACTTAGGATAGATGATCCATCAAGACTAGCAATAGGAGTGGTAATACCAGGGGGGTGGAGGGATGGAGGAATAGAAAGGGAGAACCAACTTCAGGGATCTACACGTAACCTCCTTTCTGGGGCACAGACAACAGGGAAGTGAGTGTTGGGACACATTGTACAGTGTACAGGATGGAAAAATAATTTGTAAATTACTAAAGGTTCAAGGGGAAGGGGGGAGGAAGGGTAATATAGGGAGATGATAATGGGGACCTGGAGGGAGGGAGAATGTTTTGAGAGTGATGATGGCAATGGATGTGTAAAAGTGGCCTGCACACAACTGATGTTGTTAGGGATTGTGATGGGAGTTGTAGGGGCCCCCCAATAAAATGATTCATTAAAAAAAGGGGGGGAGGGGAAAGGGGAGGTTTTTTTTAAGAGGAGCTTGTATCAAGGGCTCAAGTGGAAAATGTTGGGAAATGTATGTGGAAACATGTGTGCAAATATGCTTGATATAAATGATGTACTGAATGTTGTAGTAGCTGTAAGAGCCCCCAATAAAATTTTAAAAAAAGAGATGCAGATTGGTAAAGAAGAAATAAAACTCTCTTTTTGTAGACAATATGATTTTATATATGGGAAAACTCCAAACACTTCATAAGAAAGTTGCTGAAACTAATTGAAAAAATTGACAGCATGGCAAATTATGAGGTCAATGACCAAAAATATATAGGATTCCTGTATATTGATGAAGAAAACTATGAAGAGGAAAATTTTGATAATACAACTTACAGCAACCATGTAAAAGATTAAATACTTAGGAATAAACCTAACTAGAGAAATAAAAGAAACCAGAAAAAAAAAGAAAACTATAAAAGGCTACTACAAAAACCAAAAGAGAGCTACATAAGTGAAAGTTATTACATATTCATGAATAGGAAGACTTACTATTATGAAAATGTCAATATGCCCCAGAGCAATCTGTAAATACAGTGCACTTCTGATTCAAATACTAGCCATATTCTTCAAAGAAATGAAAACCAAATTACAATCTTGAAATGAAAAGTAAAGAAGCCCAGGATAAGCCAAATACGACTGAAAACAAAGAACAAAATAGGAAGGCTCTCCCTCCCTGATTTTAAAACTGATTACATAGTCACAGCAGTCAAATGTTTGGTTTTGATACAAAAATAGCTATGTAGACTATGGACCAAAATAGAGAATCCAAAAATAAAGTCAAGCACTTACAGACACCTGTTTTTTCAATAAAGGACTGAAACTCATTAAATATAAAATAGATAGTCTTTTCAAAGAATGGTGCTGGCAAAAGTGGATCTCTATCTGCAAAAGAATTAAATAAGACCCAGTATCACACCATGTACAATAACAATCTCACGAAGAATGAAAGGTTTATATATAACTCTAGAACGATAAATTTCATCATGAAAAAATAGGGGCAGGCTTCTAGGCCTTATACAAGGCATTAATACACTACTAAACACAATGGAAAGCACCTAAACTACAGAAGAAAAAATAAAATAGTGGGCCCTCCTAAAAATACAGTCTTATGCTCTTTAAAAGACCATCAAACAAATGAAAAAAGAACCCATAGATTGGGGGAAAAGTTTTGGCAAGGATATATTGATTAATCTCTAACATCTATAAAAATTAACACACATCAATAATAAAAACATAAATAACATAATTAAAGTGGGCAGAAGACATGAACAGACAATTCACCGAAGATGATATCATGATGGCCAGCAAATATATGAAGAAATAATCGCAATCACTTGATATAAGATAGATATAAATTAAAACAATGATGAGTGACCACCTCACATCTGGAATGATAGCAAAATTTAAAAGAGAAAACAGAAAATAAATAACAGTGGCAAGTATGTGGAAAGATTGGAACCTTCGTACACTACTGGTGGGTTTGCAAAATCGCAGTTACCAGTTACTATGAAAAACAGTGTGTTAGTCCGGATAGACTAGAGGAACAAATTTCAGAGACACACATATAGGTATAAGGAAAGGGTTTATATACAAAAGAAATGTTATCCTAAGAAGGCATCCCAATCCAGTCCAGTGCAAAGTCATAAGTCCAATAATAACCCATATGCCCGAAATCAGTCTATAAAGTCTGCTTCCGACTCAGGAAGTCACAGTTCAGTGGGTGCAGAATTCTGGCACTGGCAGGGGTCTCCCCATGGCTCCTCACTTCCAGGGCTCAGGTCCATCAACAGCATGCCACTCCAGCTTCAGAGGTCTGTCTTCATCAGGGCAAAGCCATGTGGTCTCTCCACTGGCTACTCCAGCCTCCCAACCGCCGCCATTCTGTGTTGCCTGTGGTTAATCATCTCTCTAACTAACTCCTAACAACTGGGGAAGATAGCTTCTCATCTTTACGAGGAAAATATCATGAGATTTCCCAGGAGTCTCAGGTGAAAGCCATGCCCACACAGAGGCCTCATCGGCTACTCAATGGCTATCTCCAGAATAACAGGCCACCCCTACATTTCAATCATAAAATTAACATAAGTACGTGACTGCCACAAACAGTATGGCACTTCCTTAAACAAATGTGAACAGAAATGCCATATGACCCAACAATCTCTCTACCTCAAAGAAATAAAAAATAAAGCACAAACAGATATATGTACATCCATGTTTATTGCAGCAATGACCACAATTACAAGAAAGATGAGAACAACCAAAATGCCCATCTGTGGAGAAAAAGTTAGATAAACTATGGTACAATGGGATACTATGAATGCCTACAAAGCAATGACAAAACTGTCAAACATCACATAACAAGGACAGATTTGAAAGACATGCTTAGCAAAACTAGTAAATTTCAGAAAAACAAATACTGTATGAGACCACTAATATGAAAGGAAAAATCAAGATAAATGGTTTTCACACCCAAAGCATTGGGCTTTGATGGTCCGGGGAAAGCCATGGGTAGAGGGAGAGAAAGAGCAGAAAGAAGGGAGAAAATAGATTGATAATGTAAACAGCTAAAAATGAGGACTACACCCAGAGGTAAACATGAATAAAAACATACACACAAACACACATAGGCTAAAAAAAGGTACTCATATACTTATCACATACCACCAAGACATTCCAATGGAAATGAAAGCATATGTACAATCAACATATGTCCATTGAGACAGATGTTTATAGCAGCTTTATATATAATAACCCCAAACTAGACAAAAAAAAACAAAATATGTGTCCATAAACTATATATGCATTACAGGCAATTTACAATGTATTCAAGTTAAGATGAACTAAAACGAAAAAAGGAGCACTAGAAATATTTGCAATGATATATGTACAACTCTTTTGAAAAGCTATTTAATGATAGAAGTATATGATGTGTGACCAGTGTTCAAAGAAAGAAAAAATGAAAGAAAGAAGGACGGAAGGAAAACTTTATGGGTGACGGAGAACATGCTTCGAGGGAATTGAATTTATGTGAGTCATGGTGGAATAATTTGGAAAAGAATGTCGACAATAGTTACACAACACGAAGAGTATAATTATTAGCACTGGATTATACATGAAGATCTTATTGAATTGGAGAAAGCTTGCTGTGTATATTTTTGCCACAATTAGAAAAATATATATACATGAATAGCAATGAGTACAAGGGGGAAGAATTAAATGTGGTGATAATGGTGTATCTCTTCTTGGTATGATTCATTCATTGAATTTTATGACACATGGGTGAAGTGCTAATAAAACCATTAAAAGAAAGGAACAAGAACAGAGAGACTTCTGCACTTCGGACATGTTATCAAGAACATCCAGTTCCTTTGAAACAGCATCATGTTTGACAAAGTAGGGGACCATCGTTTAAAGAGGAATATCCTCAAAGAGATAAATTGGCAGGGTGGCTGCAACAATGGGCTCGAGTATGACAACAACTGTGATGATGACACAGGGCCAGAACATATTTTTTTTCTGTTGTACATAGGAACAGTATCAGTCGAGGGCAATTTATAGGCACTTAACAACTCATAGTGACCCTAAGGCACAGAATAAAACTGTCTCTGTGGGTTTTCAAGATTGAAACTATGGGAACAGAAAGTTGCATCTTTCTCCCAAAGGGGGGAGTTGAAGTAGTGCTCTTGTAGTTGGCAGACAATGTAACCCGCTGCATCTAGGGTGGGGAATGCTTTGGAAGGCAGTGAGAGAGTGAGTAAAAAGGGTAATATTTCTGACGGTGGTAGACTCTCCATGAATCAGAAGTGACTGTAAGGCAACTGGTCAGCTGCTAAAGATGAACTAGAAAGAAAGGTCTGGGGACTTATTTATAAAAATCTGCCCATGAAGAAAGGATATATGACAATGTTGCAATCTACTACCAATCAAGGGTGAAGATTTAAGTAGTTGCATTGTGCACAGGGCCACCATGAATTGAAGGCTGATGGGACAATAACAGCAACAACATGGGTAGCAAGCAAAGCAAAAAACAATTTAGTTGTCCAGGGTGTATCTTGGATTTGGAATTGCTTGTAATTTTATATTTATTCTTTTCTTGATAGGCAGCATTTGACAGTGAGATGTAGACTTCATTATTCATAGTTTTTTCCAGTGCCTACATTGTGGACGGGTATCGGAGTTGATGTTCAATTCATAGCAGCTTCATGTGACTGAGTAGAATGGCCATAGGGTTTTCTACCCTGTAACCCTGCTACCTTAGAAGCAGATCATCAAGTATTTCTATCAACTAGTCCTCAGTGGGTTTGAACCACCAAGAGGGAAACGTTGCTTTTTTCCTTTTCTTTTCTTTTTAAATCATTTTATTGGGGGTTTCCTACAACCCTTATCAAAATCCATACACACATCCATTTTGTCAAACACATTTGTACATTTATTGCTGTAATTTTTTTTCAAAACATTTGCTTTCGACTTGAGGCCCTGGTATTGGCTCCTCATTTTTTCCCTTCTTCCTCCACACTCCCTCCTTCCCCACTGATAATTAAGAAATCATTATTTTGTCATGTCTTTCACAGTCCAATGTCTCCCTTCATTCACTTTTCTGTCTACCCCCCAGGCAGGAGGTTATATACTGATCCTTGTAACATATTCCCCTTTGTACTCCACCTTCTCTCCACCCTCCAAATACCACACCTCTCACCACTGGTCCTAAAGAGATCATCTGTCCTGGATTGTCTGTGTTTCCAGTGCCTATCTGTACCAGTGTACATCCTCTGGTCCAGCCGGATTTATAAGGTAGAATTGGGAATCATGATAATGGGAGGTTGGGGGAAGAAGCATTTCAGAACTAGAGGAATGTTGTATAATTCATCGTTTCTTCACTGCACCCTGACTTGCTCGTCTCCTTTCTGTGACCTTTCTATAAAGGGCTGTCATGTTGCCTACAGGTGGATTTGGGTCCCCAATCTGTACTGCCCCTCAATCAAAATGATATGATTTTTTTCTTTTTTGATGCCTGATACCTGATCCCATTTGAAACCTCATGATGACACAGGCTGGTGTGCTTCTTCCAAGTTAGATTTGTTGCTTCTGTGCTATGTGGCCTCTTGTTTACTTTCAAGTCTTTAAGACCCCCTATCTATATCTTTTGATAGACACCATCAGCTCTTTTCAAATTTGTTTATGCATACATTTGTTTTTAACAATTATGTCGGGAAGGTGAGCATCGTGGAATGCCAGTTTAATAGAAAAAGTGTTCTTGCATTGAGGGAGTGCTTGAAAGGAGGCCCAATGTTCATCTGCTATCTTAATACTAAACCTACAAATATATGCATATATATTTATTTCCCCATCATATATATATATATATATTTACATATGCACATAACTATATTTAAACCTCTATAAAGACCCTTTGCCTCCTAGATCTTTCTTCTATGTCTTCTTACTTTCCTCTTGTCCCATTATCATGCTTAGCCTCATTTGGGTTTCAGTAATTCCTCTCAGTTACATTGTCCTTGATCAAACCCTTACAGGCCTCTTTCACCCTCCTTGCCACTGATTTTGGATCAATTGTGGTTTCCATGTCCCTGGTTTGGTTAACAGTACTTCCTTTCCCCACCTTTCCCTCTTCCTATGTCCCCAAAGGGGTAAGTTGTGTCTCATAAGCAAACAAACAAAAAACCTGTAAGTACTCAATAGAGGATATTTTAGGAGGACACTTGTGAAGAATTAAACCCCTTTTATCTTTGTCATCTTATCAGTAATGCAACTACTATTAATATTCAATGGGTATCTGAAAACAGAAAGCTCTTGTTTCCCTCTCCTGTGAACTAAACATGGTAGTTTAAATAACTCGTTCTCACCTTTGAAATGTGTATTCTGCTCCAATGGGAGTGCTATATTTATGGATCTACTTATTGTGCAATGTGTTCATGTCCACTTCATGGAAACTGAGAACCAACTCTGAACCAATCCTAACTTTACATCACACTGAATGAGTGACCTCACTTGAAGTGCAGCTTAAAAAAATCATTTTATTGGGGGCCCTTACAGCTCTTATCACAATCCATCCATCCATCCATTGTATGTCAAGCACATTTGCACAGTTGTTGCTATCATCATTCTCAAAACATTCTGCTCTACTTAAGCCCTTGGTACCAGCTCCTAATTTTTCCCATCCCTCCCCACTCCCTCATGAACCCCTGAGAATTTATACATTATTATTATTTTGCCATACCTTACACAGTCTGCTGTTTCCCTTCACCCATTTCTCTGTTGTCCATACCCCAGGGAAGAATCAGTTCCCCTTTCTCCCCCCACCCCCTCTTTCTTTCCACCTTTACAGTATCACTATTCTTACCACTAGTTCTGAAGGGATCATCTGTCCAGGATTCCCTGTGCTTCCAGTTCCTATCTGTACCACTGTACATCCTCTAGTCTATCTGATTTTGTAAGGTAGAATTCAGATCATGACAGTGGGGTGCGGTGGGGTGGGGAGAGGAAGAAGCATTGAAGAGCTAGAGGAAAGTTGTATGTTTCATTGTTACTACACTGCACCCTGACTGGCTCATCTCCTCCCTGTGACCCTTCTGTAAGGGGATGTATTACGCACAGGTAGCATTTGAGTCCACAATCTGCACTTCCCCTCATTCACAATGTTATGTTTTTTTTTCCTTTGATGCCTGATATAATATCCTTTCAATACCTTATGATCACACATTCTGGTGTGTTTCTTTCATGTGGATTTTGTGGCTTCTGAACTAGATGACCGCTTGTTTACCTTCAAGACTTTAAGACCCCAGACACTATATCTCTCAATAGCCAGGTACCATCATCTTTCTTCACGACCTTGGTTTGTGCACCCGCTTTGTCTTCAGTGATTATATCAGGAAGGTGAGCATCATGGAATGTCAATTCAGTAGAACAACTTGTTTTTGCTATGAGGAAGTACTTGAGTGGATTCCCAATGTCCATTTGCTACCTTAATACTAAATCTATACATATATGCATGTAGATCTATTTCCCCATCATCATGTATAAATATATTTACCTATGTACATCCCTGTATTTAGACCTCTATAAACGCCTTTATCCCTATTTCTTTCCTCTATTACCTTTACCTTCCTCTTGTACCACTATCATATTCAACTTTTATTTGGGTTTCAATAATTTCTCTCGATTACTTTACAACTTGATCAAACACTACCAGTCTTCTTCCACCTTCCTTGCCAATGATTTTGGATCACTTGTTGTTTGTAATGCAGCTTAATGTGGTGATGAAAGTATTTCTTGTGTTCCAGGGCTAATTGAAATTACACTTAAAGGAAAAACAAACCTGACAGGATCAAGTTCATAATAAAAGTGATCATTCTTTTGATAAAAAAATAGAATAGAGTCAAGTAAACAAAACCAAGTCACTGAACTCTAGGTGTAAACCCATTGACATCAAGTCCAACTCAGACACATAATGAGTCTATATAGGGTTGCTGGTGCTGTAAATCCATTAGGGAAGCAGACAGGTTCAACATTCTTCCAAGGTGGTTTTGAATCACTGACTTTGCTACCCAGTGCTTACCTGCCAGTGCCACCTAAACTTCTTATGCTGGACCTGAAAATATCTAATAATTTGATCCTGTTATCATTTTATCATACCAGTGAAAGATAGCATGTCTGCCTACTATAATGATAGTATAATCAAATTTTAATTCAAAGATTCTTTGGTGCAGTCATTAGCCTGGAATTCTTTCTAGATTATAAGTCACATAAAATGATTAGTAGGGAGACAAAGATTTTGTTTGAAACATTTTTTTCCTGGGGTGCTTTATTGTGCTCCCTATGTCAGTTCTCAGTAAAAATAGCCTTTGGGCAAACCTCAAGAGTCTTAAGCAAAGTTATTAAAAGAGAATATTTAAGTGCATGCACACATACTGTACAGATTAGCAAAATGCAAATTCTTCCTTTGGTTAATGCTGACATTCAAATTGGATTCATCCAAATCCCATAGTAACATCTCATTTAATTTATCTTTCATTATATCCAGTTTGAAAAAAGTTTTATTTTCGTATAGATGTCAAAACTTCTTTTATTGAGAATGCTGCTGTTTTCATGACAATTAGCTTTTCAAAGATGATCTTGCAGGTAAGCTAATAGCCAGCATGCCTACCAAGTGCACACAAAGTATTTTGTGGACTTGATAGGAAGCTATTTCTTTCCTGCCACAAAACCCATCTATAATCAGTTTGTAGTGCATAATTTTCTGGGTCTTTTTTTTTGAAATTTTCATATTGCTTCTTCCTCTAAAATTAGTTTAAATTACATTTTTGGATTCTGCAAGATTAAGCATCAGGGAGGACTTTAGACGTAATTTATTAGACATTTGCTTCCCCTTTCTTCATGCATGATCACTGATTAAAATCTTCCCATTTAATGATTGTCACTCTTAAAGTTTGAACACCTCAATATTAGAGAACTAATCACCTCAACAAGTGGTTCATTCACATTTGGCCAGCTCTGACTGCTATAACATCTTCCTGTTGAGCCAGAATCTGTAGGTTCTGCCATTTGTGCTTATAATTTCTGTCAGTTCACAACCATTTATAGAATGACTACTTGTCAGTCAATCTGCTAGGCATTATGAGAACAAGTATAAATAAAATATGACTGTTCACCTTCAAGGCAACTAAAATTCCCTCTTCAAGCAAAATCCTCCATATATTTGAAATCAGCTCTCATGTGTTGCAAGAATCTTGTTATTTAGGGGCTAGAACCCGTGATTTCTTATACAACATGATCCAAGCACCACTACTGATTTTGTATTCTTCTGGATTAACCCTGAATTAGTGATGCCATTATTAAAGTATGGTGCCTTGAAAGGCCTAATAGAGCCCAATTAGATCCTAGTTCTTTCCATGAATGTTACAAAAATGTGTATCACTTTAATTTAAAAAAATAGTTTTAACTTAAAAAAAGGTGTGAGTCATAATGCCAAATAAACTGTATTAGTACTTTTCCAACAAATGAGATCTAAATTTATACACAGAAGTGTAGTTCCTAAGCATATCACATTTATTGTTATTGAATGTCCTTTTATTGTTTACATTCTAATTCACATAATGTGGTTTTTATGATGGATTCAATGTGGTAAAATGCTTTCTATGTTTTTATGAAAGTCATGGAGAAATTAAAGTTTTAGCAATTCTATCTTCCTTGATTTTCACCCAAATATCTTTTATGTCAATAGGTAGTTGCTATCACTTGTGTTTATATTTTTTGTGTGCAGTATTAAGAGACATAAGGACTACAGTAGTTGAAGAAATGCATATGGCTCAATTACTGTCCTAGAATCTTTATAATTCAGTGCAAAAAGAAAAGAAAGAATTGAATAGCAATATACAATGATGTGGTTCTGAAAAATGCAATAAAATTGATTTATAGGCTAGGAAACTCAAGTTCACTATGTTATGGATAACTTGCCTCCACGTTAAAACTTGAATTAGTACAGGAATGAGGGGGAGAGATAGACATCGTCTGAAAGCCAGCAAAAGAGAAAGAGCTTTAGAGTTTACACATCAGCCTGTCTTATTCTGAGAATGAAAGGGAAAGCTCTGCTCCCTGGCCTTTGAATCTTAGCTAATTTACAAAAAAAATCTTAACATCTTATACTAAAGTGGAAGCGTGAACTGCAAGCGCAAGGTATACAATGCATCCATCATAACATCAATGTGATCCAAGAGCATATGGTTGTCTAAAGAGCTGATATCAAATTATCTATTACATTGTCCATCTTGATGAGGCTATTCTATTTTTAACCTCTACCCAAGTGAAAAAATAAGCCCGGGTGGCATCATGGGTGATGTGTTGGTTGGGCTGCTAATAGCTAGGTCACATAGCTCGAAACCAGCAAAACCAGCAAAAAAATGAAACAAGCAAAAAATGAAGCTTTCTACTCATTTCAAGAGGTACAGACTCTGAAACCCACGGGCGGTTTTCCTCTGGTCACTGGGAGTTGAAATCGATTCCATGGCAGTGATTTTTAAGTTTACTACTCAAACTTGGAGCTACAGTTTGTTGATTTTTTTTCAAAATGTATACTTTATTGCTGGAAACTACAACACCAGTAATATGAGATGATATTAATTCAACATGGTTTGTTACAGAAGACAAAACCAAAAATAGACAGATTTCAAATCTTGATAGACTTTTCTATCTTGCAGGAAAATGGCAAATACATATATATGTGAAGAAGGGGTCTTCCAACTTCTAGGAAAAGGCTTTTTGTTTCTGTCTCCTCCCATTGTTGAGTGTATCAAAGGCCCAGAAGTTGAATGTTGTTTTTCCTTAAACAAGGGAAACTTTCCAAAAGAAGCTGTATTCAGAGGAAGACTGACATGATCAGAGACTGCCCCCTGTCTTCGTACACAGAGAATAGAGTTCAGTTGATTTGTTTTTTTATTGAAAAGAATCTTACTACATTCAAAAAGATGTCGTGCATAATGTATCATCTGGATATAATTTTCCCCCAATCCAGTGACCCTACTTGATGAACAGTGAAAGCAAAATCTGCTGTGCAAAAAAAAGAAAAAAACTATAAAAATATATCATATACGTCATATATATGTTCATTATACCACCATAAAGGGCATTATGCATATGTTGCTAGTTTTGTTTTTGTTTGCTTGCTTAGTCTAAACACACATATAAAATGTTGCAAAACTAAATCTACACATTTATGTAACTACAGACACACACACAACATAGCTGGTTACCAGGATTTGCTTCGTAAGTATAATTAAAAAGTGGGGGGGTTTGAGGTGGAAGACTTAGTAAAGTACCTTGCATTTATGTCCAGTGGTAAAAGGGGGGGGAATCTCCTGGTAGAATTTTTGTGCAGCTTCTACGGCCCTCCAAACTATACCTGTTTGAGATTTTTTCTGTAGAATCTGGTCATTCATTTTATAATCTACCTCTGGCTCTAACCTTCTAGTATGTTAAAATAAAGTTCTCCAATCAGGAGCAGAAATAATAAACTATGTTATTAAATAATCATCTCTGGTGAGGAGAAGAAATAATGAACTAAAGTTTTTGCTCAGTTACTGTTATTTAGATGAAGAGTTCCCAAAGTCTCAAATGATAAAGGAATCTGATTTACTCCTATTTAATATTACTTCCTGAATTTTTAAATCAGTCTGTTATGAAAAGTAGGTATTTTGAGGTCCCAGGAAAGATAGAACTGTTGTAAAAAAGAAAAAAAAACGCTTAGATCTTTAGGGTCTGGGTTTTGGAAACCGTGCTGTCAACAGTGCAGCCGACCGGCTGCCAATGCCCGCCTTTCGGGTAAATGAATCCTCTTTCAGGGGTGACTTCCTGCGACCTGAGGAATGGGAGGAAAAGTCATGCAGAGCTGGTGGGCTACCCCAAAGCGCCACCGCGGCAACTACCATAGTTTTGCATGTGCTTCCCAGACCTTAAAGTGCGCCCTGGGGGTCCCTCTACACTGGGCGAGAGTGCTCCGTGAGGCTGTTCCCCAGCCGGGAGACAAAGCCTGTGTCCTCCACCGGTGCTCCGTCCATCCGCAGGCTGCAGAAGCCGCAGGAGCGGGATGTGGCGCAAGTACCCGGGAAGCGGAACCGGCGCTCCCAGCGGGACCCTGTTTGCTGAACCCGGTTGTGTCGCCGGCTGGGGCACAGAGCTCCGGGCTCCGGGCTCGGGCTCGGGGCTGCTCCGCTAGCGCCGCTCAAAGGCGAACTTGCCGGCAGGTGCCTGGCTCCGCTCAGAAGCCCAGAGTGAGCTTCATTCAGCACGCCGCCCATCCAGCCAAACTTTCTGTCTGTCCGCAGCACCCGGGACATTCTTGAGCTTTGTGTGGGCCTCTCCCCGGCCCCCTCGCGACCTTTTTTGGCTTCCCAGGTAGAAGGGCAGGGCTGCTTAAAGATAAAGATACGCAATTATCTCTATCATCACCACCACCACCCAGCGTTATGACCAACATAATCTTCCTCATTTTGACTATGAGCCCATTCATTCTCTCGGGGCTGGTTCCGGCGGGAGCCACGCGGGGAAAAGAATCAGCTCTCCAGCTTCGGGAGATGTCACCTCTAACTCTCGGCTCCCTTGTCCTTTTTTGCCTTAACAAAACGATCGCAGGAATTTATATTTACATTTTTAAAGAGTAACACAGATGTTTCAATCTCCGACAAAAATCAGTATTAAGTTCCACCAGGAACGACAGAACGACGCAGTTCAAACTCACGGCCATCAAAGGGATATTTGGGACTGTGTTTAAAGATGAGTGCTTTTTGTTTTCACGAGTTTTTGTCTTTGTAAAAAAACAAGAAAATTTATAATGTCTGTATATTTAAATGACTTTTCGCAAACAAAACATTTTCGGAGATGCCGGCGTAGAGCAGTTCCAGGAGTTGGCAGCGCTGTCGCCGCCACCTGTGCGGCATCATACAGTAGTAGCATTCAACAGATGCTTTAAGAAAACCGAGAGAGATTTTTTTGTCGGAACAAAACGTGGTTGGATATTATGGTCTCTGTCAAATTAAATGCCAGAGACGCACCAAATATCTAAATTGAGTGACAGTACAGGTCAGAGGATTCCCAAATGTCTCAATTTGCCTTTTCACAATTCAGGAAACTGAGGCACTGAGCGACATGACTGACCTTTAGAACATCTGGGGGGTGGGGAAGGGAGGAAGGACCTGAAACTTTACTCAGGAATCCATCCCTAACTTGAGGGGCTCATGATCGAGGAGCGGGACTATCCTATCTCTTCTTTCTACCAGGGTTCTCCAGGTTCCTGCTAAACTTCTCGAAGCCTCTTCCTTACAAGCTTCTGTCTTTCTGCGACTAGACTCCTAAGTCAAATTTCACATAACGCTATCTTTCTTTGGCCCAACTATTTCCGACCGGCGAGAAGCCCTTCACCACTTCTGGTGCCCGTGATCGATCGTGGTTGCAATGCCGCCTGAGCTTCTGCCCCGCCAGGGGCGACCATTCCGGTCCCCGCGCTCCGCATGCCTTCCTAAAGGAAATCTACTCCGCTCTGTCCCGCTCTGAGATGGGAGCATCTCCACTGGCAAGCTGGATCTGGAGGCCACTAAGGCAAGCCCTGCAGGGTGCCTCGGAGTCCTGGACAAGAACATTGCCAGAGCTGAAGCTCCAGGAGCCGGCAGTGGCCCCCCTTGCCTGGACACTTTGTGTCTTCAGTTGTCCTGGCGGTAGCTGGACAACCAGCTGGCCTCCGCCCCAGGCTCACCGTTGGAAAGACAGGTTTAGCCTCTCCTCAAAAACCGGATGGAATTACCCTTAGGACGTCTTTCTAAGCACTGTGTTGAGCCTGTGGTCTGGAAAGAAACTGTGCCCTTCAAGGGCTAAAAGGAATGGTTTGGGGTTCCCCCCTCACTTCTTCACTCTCTCCCCAGCATTTAGGGTTGGGGGAGTGGGTGGTGAGGGAAATGAATCTCCTAATTGGGTCCTAGCCTTTGCACACCAAATTAATTCAGCACTGTGTGTTGGTCCTGCTGGAGAGAGGATGGGAGATGAGAAAGAAATCTCTAGAAGGAAGTTTCAAAGATCGGTAGAACTTGCAAAACTCTTAGGAAGTGTGATTTTTGATTTGAACTATGCAAGTGTGTGTGTGTGTGTGTGTGTGTGTGTGTGAGAGAGAGAGAGAGAGAGAGAGAGAGAGAGAGCACTCCCTGGATCTTTTATACCATGGGGGAAAAAGTGTTCTTTAAATCTTTGAAGATACATTCCTGAGAGTTTTTCTTACCAAGACTGACCTTATACAACCCCACCTCCCACCCCCACTTCTCCACACCTCATGAATGGTTTATCACTACCCCTTGTCCAGCACCCTGCCAATAGGCTCCCATGCACTAAGAGACTGGTCCAAACTGGCCCGGGGGCAGTGTAATACTGCTCGTTGATTGGTTGCTCTTGACTCCTCCCCTCATCCCTCTTTCAGCTCAAGAGTGCGGTGCAGCCCAGCGAGCAGTGGATAGGCGCTCGGGTGCCTGCCGGGGAGCCTCTCCTCCCTCGGCTGCACTTTCCGATTCTGCCTTTGGAGCGGCCCCATGGCCAGCCGCGGCCGCTCCATCGGCTTCACTCTCCTCACCTGCAAATGAACTTTTCTTCCTGCGGACTGGACACTGTGGTCGTCGGAGTCGTCGAGATCGTCGTGGTGCTCCCGTGGTGGCCTTCGTCCGTTTAGAATAGTGTAGTTAGTTAGGGGCCATCGGAGAAGAAAGAAGACGCGATTAGCGCAGAGATGCTGGAGGCTGTCAGTTACTAAGCTCAGGAGAGATAGTCGAGAATGACCAGCCAAACCTAACC